>APFE030229741.1:0-44092 GCA_000404065.3 Pinus taeda
ACAAAATATTCATTAGTAGACAATATGCCTACTTCAAAATATCTATGACAACTTTTGTGAGAAGAAGATGTTGAGGATAAAAGCTTGGATTGTGGAAGAATTACTCACAAGATTCCTAAGGGCAGTAATTTTGGTTTCACATTCGGAGGTAGATGGATTAAATGTAATTTTGGTCACAGGTGTACATGTAGACAAGTGATAAATTTCCTTTGATTTTTGTCGATGATCTGTTACTATTTGGTAGATTGACATCTTTTGATTGGTCTCTGGACTTCTTCTAAATAATATTAAATCTCATTTGATTTCTTCTTACCTAGATGATGCATTGGTACTGGATATTTATCATATTTTTGGTGTTATCTGAATTGCATTGGATGCAGATTTTAAATATCTTAGAGTTATGTCTAACCTAATTGTTATGGAATTAAGGATTGGAGATGACTTATAGAGAAAATACACTGTAAACGTTTATCATGGGCACACAGGTGGCTCTCCCCAGGAGGCAATTTGACTCTAGTTCAAGCAGTCCTTCAGAGCATCTATGTATATTGGCTTCATATTTTCTCTATGCCTAAGAATATCGGTAAATGTATATTTTGGCTTCATCCTCGCATGGGACAATATCTGTCATAAAGGATAGAGTTGGCTTGGTTGTTGTTTACTCTGTAAGGAGGTTATGGATGACCAGACTTAGCTATTTATTTGGTTCTCCTCAGTAAAATAAATTCTGAATGGTGTATTTAATACGTTGCATTTACATGTAGATTAAAACTACTCTTTTGTGATTGATTGTATTTAGGACTAGATTATTGAATATAAAACATTTCGACCACTACCAATATACATTGGGGTTTTGACCCAAAGAATGCATTGTTATCCCATGCTTGTTTGTTATGATACATCCACCTCCATCCTTATCGAAAAAGCTAAAATACTCCCTGGACATAGATTTAACCTCCATCCCATATTCCTTTAGCAGATAAAACACTTGTCTCATTTCTAACCATGTCAATCTACCCTCCATCCCATACTCTATCATGAGCCCTGTGTAAACAACCATTTCATTCAAGGATGGGGATTTTGATGTGTACTCTAACCATATTTGTTATATGCTTTCCCCCTTTTCTTTCTTATGGTTTCTTCAGTTGGCCTCCTCTATATATTCCCTACTCTCGTTAAATTATTTAGAAGGTAGTCATTGGCTGCTAACCCCATTTTACCAGAGATCCTTCACATGTCCCTTGAAATTTTTATTCGGCCCCATGATATATTTTATGACAGTGAATTGAAAGGTTTAGGTTTCTTTACCACATATTCATTCATGACCAAAGACTATACCACTAGTTCTAAGAATCTTGTGGTTGCTATCACCACAATAAATGTATATTGTATTTTAGAGGAGATAGGGATTGTAAATTTCCCTTTGGGACACTCCAAAAATATTTTCATGCACCCTATTTCTCTAATACTCTAGTCTACTTCATGATATTAATCCACATTCCTTGTTCATCCATGTGGATGCACTTTAGGATGTTCTAGGACAACGCAATGTCCTTGTCAACTTCCTCTTATCTTCCCTATCATGTTTTCTAGGACTTGTATATCGAACAAGAAATTTGGGAGATGAATGCCATCAAGGTAGAAAATCAAGGGCTTTTGAAGTCATTTATTTACGATTCCCAATATAATATTCCCACCATATGATCCACCCAATCCATAAATTGGGGTCTAGTGCTATTTTATTTAATTATTATATGATCATGGTGGGCCATAATTCCAAGTAAAATGTTATGACTCTTCATAGGATATTATTAGAGATACTTAAGGAGACACCTCTTTGGCTAAAGGGTTAAGGAATGATTTTGACTTCAATATCAAACCATCAACCATATACTCAACATTTGTCCCATTAACCATATCCTCAAGATATTGATCCAACGATGAAGAAGACAACTGGGGTGATGCATGGGCATCCTCTCTCGCCCACCTTGTTCATGATATATATAAATATATGAATTCCACTACAATCCACCAACTGTGCATCAATAAATTTTTTGGTTTCCTCACTATCCACCAAGATGGATACATGTTGTCCCTGCATTGTGCCTCTAATTGCCAAAATTGCAAAACTAGGATTTTCCATGTCAAAATATTAATCAAGATTGACCATGCATTGGAAGGCCGTTAACACAATATTAAGACATAAAAAATGAATAATTGACACAATACCAAATACAACACATACAATGAGTTTTATCTTACAAGGTATCTAGATGCTAATTTAGCAAGTTCACATGAAGAGAGAAAGCCAATGTCATGATACATTGTTCAATTTGTAATCAAGAGAATTATCTTGGATAAGGGAGAAGTAACATTTAGTTTCTTTCTCATACACAAAGGAGAAACGAGGCAATTTCAAATTCCTTTCATGAAGAAATGTTGTTGTAAAGTGTGTTAGAAAGCTTGCATTGTAGGAAAGACCCTCACACCATACTAGATTTTGTTAACTAAAGTATGCTAACCATGTTTAGTGATCTCAAATTTCATGAGCATGTTCAATGAGTGACCATAAATGAGGGGTGTGAGAGTGGCTAATTATAATAGTTTAAAGTGGATGGTTGTCATCATACATAACATTTTTGGTCCAAGTCATTTGTTTGCTGCCCAATGTTGGTGAATCATTGTATTGCATCATGGTAGCATATATTACATTTTTTAAAGAAAAAATATATTGAAAATAAATTAAGTTATGTCTCATGCAAATGTTCAATATTGTTATGTTGTGAGTGGTTTGCATATTATATGTATCATATATCTATAATCACTTATTTCAAGCCTATTTTAAGAAATAAAGGAAGAGGTGCAGGGCATTGGCATAAGAAGGACTCCCACCAACTCCTCTCCTCATAACAATCTTTCAAACGTTAGCCCATAAATCAAACACATGGCCTTGTTTCTCTAGTTTTGAAACTATTGGATGGATCTGACAATGACTTCTCCCAACCACTACTTTAACCATCTATTGAATACCTTTGATTGGTATGTGTAAATGATTTTGGTTTATTCCTAGAGAGGTGTGAAATCTAATTTTGCATTCACATAAGACGAGCACCAAATTTAACATGCGGTATCCAAAATTTCAACCTTACAACTCCCTATTCCAATATTGAATACTTCACTAATTATTGGAGGGGTAATCTCCTTAACAATATATTAAATATTAGAAGCATTCATATTAATAGAAAAAATAAGAATAGTATTTAATATCATGTTTTAAGGAAGGTAACTACCAAGTTGACGCGTGAGACACCTTTGTTTGTGAGACAAGGGATTCCCTCCATTCAATGCTTTAACTATTTAATCTATGGAGGTGTACATACCTTAATTTCATTTGGTTCCAATCATGTGACCTTTAAAGAGGAAACGCTTTAGCACAAATCGAACAAGTAAATGAAAACTTAATTTTTATATGAATCAAGGTTACATTGAGAGTTGCATCGCACGCTTAATTTTGTATAGAAGGAAGGGAGAACTTGAAGGGTTGACCACAACAAACATGTATGGTCAATTATGATTATAATATGTATATTAGTTTGGTTTTCCCAATCCATAAATTTCACACTTTGTTACTATTCTTAAATCCATGTCATGATGGTTTACTGGTTTAACATCTTATACATTTAGTTGTGTCTTTTAAAGTCCTGTGAGTTTAATGACAAAACCAATGGTTTGTCAACTTCATGAGCTTAGTGAGTTATGAGGTCAATTAGCTTAATCATATAGCTTAATATGAATTCAATTAGCTTAATCATATACATGCACATTCCATTGTCACTATTAGTGACATGTTAGGTTGGATATTAACATGTATTTCTTATTAACATTATCTAGGAGATTAATCGAATCAACATGCATGTTTGACTACAATTGTGGGAGATATGTTAGATAGGTCAACCCCATCAACAACACTTATATTCAATTTCACATGTTAGAGGCATGACATAATGGTCACTTGATTAGTAACATGTAAGTTTTTGTTATCACTATTAAATGTGTGTTAGGCTAGTTAACTTGATCAATGACCTGTATGTTTGGTTACAATTATTAAAGCCTCACTTGATTGTTTAATGAAGTAAATGGAGTGTAAGTCTAGTTACCATTGTTGAAGGCATGTTTTGTTGGTTAAATTAGTTAACATCATATACATTCAACTATGATTATTAGACCCATCCAAGGCTACTAAACCCATTTAAAGTAGTTCATAACATCGATGAGGTCTTTCTTATTGCATTGTGTGTGAGTATAGTGTGTTATTTTTTTTAGTCGATGAGTTTTCATTAATAAAAAGGTATGTAAAATGGCATAAAAATGCATGTGGCCTTAGCCCGACTGAGTATTTTACCAATGTTATTACCATGGTACTGACAAAAAGGAAAAAACCCAACTGAGAGACCCATAGCCGTATAGGCTTTACACGCAAAAAAAATAAGAACTAACAAGAGACATGTTACCATAATTGATCACTAGAAGTGATAGAGGCAATATAATTTGGCCCCATCCTTGTTGGAGGATTTTGGTGATAGAGATAGTGGACATGAGTATAGCGTGCTACAATTCCCCCAAATGTGTTGAATTATGCTACATGACGTGTTCGCCGTTCATGGATTGAATTCCCTTCTTTAGGGGGTTGCTTATTGAAGATGGGGATATGTCTAAGTCTCAAGTGACTTTAATAGAATAAATTCCATTCAGTTGTGATTTTTGAGCCAAAGAGGTGCTTTCATAACTTTTTAGATGCTTCTAACACATTGCAATGTCTCAAATCAAATAATCACCAGTTGCTTATGTTCATCGAAAAATTTCAATCCAAAAGACAAATGTATGTCAAAGAAATTTAAATAGCCCAATGCTCATTGACCCACACCAACAACCTTCCTAAATTTATCTCCTTTATTGTGTTTGTTGGGGTTCAACCTCATCCCCCCACCATAATTCATTTAATCCACCATTACGTACACATGCATATATCTAAAAATCATTCCAAACTTAACCATTTTCTTGCCTTACAAAAGAATTTCAAAAAACTGTAACATTTGCAACATAAAATATACATATTTGTATTCAATATTTTCTAAAGTAATATGTGGTACTCTTAATTTTAATCTCCTACTACTTTGACTACCCATACCCTACCACTCAACCACATGGAGATCCTTGCATCGATGTCATGACCCTCTCCATTTTGTAGATATTATCTTAAATTGATCTTATAACACCCTCCACTAAAATCATTACATGCATGTACATGAGAACCCTTTCCCTACCATAGTGGACCAACAAGGACTCAAGAGACTCTACTCACCCCAACCCAAGTGTAAGGAAGTCCTAGCAAGAAAAGGAGGGAACTTGCAAACTTTGGTGGGAACGATTCCCACTCTCTCAAATTCCACAAGAAAGTGAAAAGAAATTGCAATAGGAAGGAAAAGTTCCCAATCCATGCTGAGAAGGCTAGAAAAATTAAAAGAAATCAATAAAAATGGAAACAACAACATTTCATCCTTTTACTCAAATCTACTCCTCCTCGCCTCACTCGAATGACAGAAAAAACTACTAAGGCATAGTTTTATTTGTTCGTCAAATTTTAAAACTCTAGTTTGTTCAAGGGTTTCCAATTTGCGCTATGGCTTTCCATATAGATCTTTGGATCTATCCTCTACAACTGAGCCAAGCCGAGCAATGGGAAATCATGGTAGGAGTTCATCAAATGACCTAGCTTCCTCTAAGGAGGAATGGCCACATAATGAAGAATTAAGCCTTAACTAATAAGAGGATGACGAGGAAGAGATTGAATCCGAAACTTGGCCAACGATAGATGAAAACTAAGACGATGAAGATAGTCAGCCAACGAATCTGTCTACCGCAGACGATGATAAAGATGTTTCTGCCGAAATTGATGACAAGGTAATTTTTTCAAACTCTATTTCTTTTGTACTCCCTTTATTTGCCTTTGGCGCTTTTCAAAGCCATTTTTTCTTAAAATTTTATCATTTTGTCCTATCCCCCCTCTTCTTGTCTTTAGAACACCGTGAAAGTTTGAGTCTTCCATTCTATGTGGTCTAGGGTCTTGAGAAGTGTCGGGTTCCTATTGTATATCTTGCATTACAAAATGCTCTAGATTGAGCTTCCCCTGATCACTTTGATGCAACAAACAAGAGGCATCGTGGCAAGAGGAATCTCTGCATCAAGCCACTCCTAAGCACTCTACAATTAAAATTCTCCACATCAAGCCTCCTCTAAGCATTGTGATGCAACAGTTGAGAAGCACTACGATAAGAGCACCTTGCAATGAAAATGCTCCACATAGAGCTACCCTTGAGCACTCTGATGTAGCATCCGCGAGGTGCAGCGTAGGACAAAGCTTTGCTTCAAGCCACCCTTGAGCACTCTACAACATATTTGCACATCAAGTTCTTCTCACATCCCTAGTTTGTTTCTGCTACCTGGGTATATTCAACACCCTCTCTGGATTGAGCGAAGTGGGTAGGATTTAATCTTGTTAATTAGGATTTAATATCTTGTCAATTAGGGTTTAATTGGGTCTCACTCTTTATATCCTATTAATTAGGATTTAATAGTATTTAGTCAGATTTCAATTTTGATGAGTTTGTTTATAGCCATACACTCCAAGAGTTATATATTTAAATAATAGGCTATTTTCTTTTGTCTCTTCCCATAAAGAAGATACATTTTCCTTTTTTGTCAGATTTTAACTTCTATGGATGTTTTATAGCCATTAGGGCAAGCATTGTATGCGAAATGATTGTGAATTTTTTTGGGGTCATCCCATAAAGAACACATGTGTAGCTCATCTGTTGGATTTTAAATTTTATGAGATTTTTATATTCACACAAGGAAAACATTTTATGATCAAATGGCAGCCAATTTCCTTTCCGGTAACCCCATAACCAAGATCTGTGTTCCTTTTTAGTTTGATTTCCAATTATATGAGTTTGCTATGGAAATATATGGCAGGCATTTTATATTCAAATGTATGATTTTAAATTGTGCATCTAAATACTTTAGGGTTACAAATTTCTCAGTTTGCACATTTATTGTTCTCTTTGAATTGTGATAGGTTTGTTACTGTGAAACACTCATAAAGAGACAGGTATCATAACTTGGTTCTTGTTATGAGCATGGCGATTTCAATGACTTCCTAGAGACGCATAATATCCACAATGCATATATTCAAATGGCGCCCAATCTCCTTTTGGGTCATCGTTTAATGAAGATTCATGTTCCTTTTTAGTGGGATTTCAACTTTTACAAGTTTTTGATCGCCATATGGGGTAGGCATTTTATATCTAAATATATGATTTGAAATTCTGTGCATTCCCTTAAACCTTAGGGTTCCACATCTCTTAGTGTGCATATTTATTCTCCCCTTAGAATCGTTAAGAGGTTAAGAATATCTATGATTAAATTAACAGGAAGAATTTGGTTATAAAGGAGGGAGAGGTAGATTTTATAGCACACTATATGTATCATTCCTTCTAGAGCTTAAGCAAGGCACTCTAACGTTTAAACATAAGTGTTTTCCTTACTTTTTAATTGTTTTTATTTGTGAAATATCACCAAAGTGGAAGTTAGGATTCAAAAAAATTTAGGTTATATTGGACCTGCAGTTCTTGTGTCCATAGCCTTCATGGATCTTGGAATATGTATGTAGTTTCTAATATTTAACAATTCTATTTCATATATATTTGGGTATCGATGTTGATATTGAGAATTGCAGTTGTGTCTTAGTGGAGTCTCATTTGTAGGGAGGGGGACGGGCTAGGTTCAAATATGAGGTATTTAATAATAATAATAATAAGCTTTCGAATGAGATTATTGATTCTGATTAATTACTTTTTCGATAAGAAGAATTTAGAACTCATCCTAATATAGTATTGTTTTCTCAATTTTTTGTTTTTTTTTTTAAGTTACTCTCGGTGATTCTTGTGATTTATATAAGTGGCTTGATTATTCAATATCTTTCATTGAATTTAGGAGTTGTAACAAGTATGTCCCTCATATGTTTTATCTTCCAAAAAATTGGATGAATTGAGATTCTGCTCACCACTGAACCTGTTGGTCCATCAGGTGAGCATCTCAAGCAACCCTACAGGGAAGACTATCCAAGAAATCTAAATTTTATCTTATGCTTCCTATCAGAAGTGGGTGTCATTGTTGCAAATATTCGTGAAGGTTAGAATTTTCAATAATGATTTTGGAAAGTAAAATCCTTTTATTTTTCTTTCGGATGTAGTAATATTATTTAATTTTACTCCGTGCGTCAAAATGAAACTAAAACTAATGTATAATTTTGATGAGAATATTGATTTTTGTTGGAAAATAAATTAAAGTGCAACTAATGCAAAGAACATTGGTTTTTTTTGGTTAGAAAATGAATTCAACTACAACTAATGTAGAGAATATTGATTTTGGTTGGACAATGAACTCAACTGCAACTAATGTAGAGAATATTGATTTTAATTGGAAAACAAATTAAACAGTACTATTAGGAATTTTATGAAAAATAATATACATAGTACATATAAATATGCACTATATACCATAGTTAAGCCATTGATTTAGTTCCTTAAGTTTAAGGGATAAATAACTGTCCAAAAGAACCCTAACTGAATAAAAATTATAAATTTTACCCCAATCTACTTCATTCATTGTTTGTAAAACTTAAGGGATAAATAACTATCCAAAAGAACCCTAGCTGAATAAGGGTTAACAATTTTACCCCAATCTACTTCATTCATTGTTTGTAATTTTCTCATCCCTTCATGTTTTTATCACACTTTTGGGAACTACATTTGCTCTTAACATGATGTTCCATATACCTACATGTGTTGGTGTTCTTCTAACTGGAGTCAGCATACTCACTGTCATTGGAGTTCAGAGATTCTGGGTGCTCCAACCAATCCTTTCGATTATACTCTATGCATATATTTCAAGGCAAAATGGCAATTCATTTTTCTTATATAACCTCGTTACTTCAAAGGCATTTATCCTATGTTATAACTTGGTACATTGTAGGGTGAGTGTTCTTCTTCCCAATTGATAAGAGGAGTAACTTCAACAAAGTTAAAGTTGAGTGTTTCTACACGATGCTCTGCAAATTGTTTTGAAGATACATGCTCGAGCAGTGAAGTACTCCAAAGCATTAGTAGATATTACAATGATGTATATAAACCAAAAGCATATACTAAAAATTAAAATGAATGTCACAACCAAAACAAAAAAAACAATCTCACTACAACCAATATACAACACGGTAGTTATTCTTCGCACAAAAAAACTAACCTACAAATATTAACCAATGTTCAATGGGTGGTTCAAGAGATACTGAGGTTTCTATGGATGCATATCAACCACAATATACATCGTCTAAAAATTGAGACCATCCACATGGCCACGTGATTGGCTTAATATTTATTACCATGTTTATATCATGTTTAGGTATTGTTTATTTTTTTTCTCTACAACAACTGCTTTTCGAGCCATTCCCTCCCTCCCAACCTCAATACGTATTTAACCATCCCCTCCTCTTTTATTCTTTTGAAAGAACTATGCAAATTATGGCCTGAGTGGGTGCAAAACTCTTGGCATGTGTCACTGTGGGGATGCCCAACCATGCATACACTTAGAATCGAACCTAGGTTAGTTGGGGTATACTCACATCAAGCTTTTCCTAGACCACAACCCAACCTATATAAAGTGGAGCAAACTTACTAGATCTCATGCCCGTTGTTACTAAATTTGATGTTGCATGAAGATGAAAGCTAAACTTATATGGGAAGTGATGAACATATCCAGTTTAGTTCGAATTTTATTTAGAGATTATAGATCCAAATCAGCTCATGTATTTCTTTGTTCTAATCTTTCAGTTGAGAGAATTTTCCATGCAACCTACTCCTGCTCTAACATCATAATGCACTTGTTAGTTAGGCTTAATACTTTTTCTTATTTTCTTTTGTATTATGCTATCTTTCTACTTGTACAATTTATGAATTGCATTGAATAATAACCTCCCTTACAATGAATAAGGATTTTTTGGGGTTGCATTTTAGACGTTAATAGGATTTCTATGATTTTGATTTGGTAGGTCAAACATATTGTTGTTTCACTACTACAGAGGTTTGGTGAGCCTCAGTGCACTATAAGATACTCTGAATTTTTCATTATGGATGTAAAATTAAGATAGTTATTTGGATATTTTCTTTTTACAATTGAAGCTTTTATAATCTCTCACAGGAAAAATAAGTTTGCAAAGAGTGCATTTATGGTTTTATATATTTTATGATATCTGGAAGAATTGCTTTCTATTTTTCAAATATAGATTAAAAGCTTTCTGACTTGTTTTCATGTATGGCCATTAGTGGAAACCCTCATATCTTGATATCAACTCTTGGAGGTAACCCTTTATTTATAAATGCTAGTCTTATGAATATAGATTAAAAGGAAGTGTGGGCTTGCAACACCCAAACACCAAAAACCCATGCACTTTTATTGGGACCTATTTGTATGCTAAGTCTTATTGCTTTCTTTTTAATAAATCATTTTACATATTCTTGTTGTCTTTTTGCACAATTACAATCCTACTCCTTGTCTTACAAGTTACCCTAGTATTGAGCTCATATTAGCCATGAATTTTCTTCTCCAAGCTTCATATCATATTTTTCATTGCTCTATCATGTACCTTATGGTTAGAATTTTTTGTATTGTATTTTGAGAGACAGACTATTTTTCCAATTTGCATACAAGGAATTAACTTTTGTCAACTCTATTTCCAAATTTCCACACGAGGATGGTTTATCCTTAGATGGTGACAAATGGAATTGGGTGGTTAGAATTATGGTTTCAGTTGATTTTGTGAAGTTTTTCATCATAATGTAATGTCAAAGTTTTACTAATGAGATTGTGAAGGCATATGCTCAAGATCATTTCTTTGATTTGATCACCAACACAATTGGTCTAATTGCTGCTATTCTTCCAAGTACTTTGTACTGGTGGATATAACTTGCTAGAGAAATCATGGTAAGCAGTTGTTCATAGTTTGCAACTTTTCACATGTTATAGTTATCTATTTTGTTGAGTGTGCACCATGGTTTCTTGGAACTGGATACTCAAGAGTAGTTTTTATTCCATTATGTCATCCTCTCCTTTCATAATCAACATCCACTTGTTTAATAAGAAAGTTGTTATTTTGTTTTTCATTGTCATGATATACATTTTCATTTATTAGAAACATAGATGAAATTTTAGCACATGTTCTCGGTCATTAGTACTCTTCATTATCATAAACAATGGTGGTGTGGAACTCCCAAGCCATAGACGACCCCTAATAGTTGTGGAGCTAGGATGGAGCCATGAATCTATCGAGCTTAAAATTGAAATAAAAAACATATTCCACTTATATTAACTTTTAAGTAAGGAGAACTGATTGAAAAGGTGCAAGAGGATATATCCACTCCATTTCATTTCTTTTTCTTTGATAATGCCTCAATCACAAATTGTGGATTCAAAAATCATAATTCTGTTTGCTTTATGTTTCAAGACATTTTGTTATAGAATTTTATATGGGTACATATACACAATAATAGACGCATGAAGTGTGGAGAAGAAGATGAAGAAAAATAAGACTTAACATGGAATGAAATCCCAACACAAGGATATGCCACTATAGCAAGATAGCCTGTATACATGAACATTTAACTGTATACTAATATAACATTTTGAGATTTTTTGCTAGAGATACAATCTCCCTCTCTTTGGACCTTTTGGGGTAATTAATAGTTTTAGTAAGTTAAAAATATTGTCTTCATGATTATAGTATTGATAAATATTATAGATCATGTGTCACATCTTTTTTTTAATCAATAGCTATAAATGTAATTTTCCTTACAAGTAGGATGGTTTTTCGATTACGGTAACATGAATTAATCAAGGCTTTTGTCGTTTATTTTTAATTAAATGTTTTTTATATCGATTTATTTCAATGGTGAGATATTTGTGGATTCATTGTTTTATATTGTGTCTAGAGAGACCAAAAGTTATCTTTAAGTAAAAATTTTATTGTTACAAAGCTAGTATTAAAGACATATTGTCTCTAATAATATTGTTGTCTCTAAAGAGACAAAAGTGAAATTGTCTCATAAGAGACAATAATGCTTGTGTTATATATTGTTTTTATACAGACAGTTTTTTAAGACAATAATCTTCAAGACAATAATATTTAGGACAATAATTTTTGAGACAGAGACTTGAATACAATATTTAAGACAATTGTCTTAAAACCCCCTTTATGTAGTAGTGGTGGGATGTAGCTTGTAGAAAAATCCCACATGGAAAAGGCATAAAGTGCCTGTTGCAAGAATCAACAGATTGTTGATATCTTGACAAAGGAGATATCTACTCGAGGGTGAAATGGGAAAAATAGTTCCACTGTTGGGAGGAAAACAATTTTCTACTTCGAAGATGGCATGCAACATAGGATGAAGTAATATAATGAGTAATTATAATGTGTTTGGTAATAAATGAAGGAAGAAAAACCAAAAAACATTAGAATATGGTGGTATGACAATAGATAAGTTTTGTTTGTTTTTTTTTTTTTCAAAAATTCATTAGAGATAGTAGAATAATAACCTTTTATGTGGAGAAAATGGTATGAATTTCCAGATCATAACTATTGTAGATTAAATTCTAAGATCTCAACAATAAAAAACTAAATTAAGTAGATCTACCACACATAGCACTGATATATACATCTTTTACAACATTATTAGTAAATTAAGATTGATACACATAACAAAAAGCATAATGGTACCTATGTATAAGATTTTCTATATCAATTTCTGAACAATAATAGGAAAAAAAGCTATGCACTAGTTTATAGCTAGGAATTATTTATTTTAAAGCTAATCACAGATAAAACAATTGGAAGAGATGCAGGCATAGTAAACAATATGTGAGTTCTCAAGTTGTGAAGGGTGTGAATTTTTGTATCCATGGCCACTTATAAGGACCACGAGTTGGCTTTAGTGGTGAAAGAGTGTACGATCTCAACGAAATGGTATCACCATGGCTATAAGTGGTTAGCTATAAGAATTTGAAGAACATTCAATAGTTCCATCTATTTTTCCTTTCACTTTTAGAATAGACATTGGAAAGAGACATAATAGTTATATGAAACTATAGTATAGCATAACCAAACAATTACCTATCCATTCATAGAGCTCAAACAAGTACATAGAAAATTTCTAGCTTTGCACAGTAGTGAGAATTCCAGCTGGTTCGATAACATTATTAGAATCTCTTTTCCTTAAGAAAAAATTGAAAAAGAAATATATTCCTACATGGTCACAAGCAACCGGAGATGTATAAATATATAATAACATGGAAATAAGTCCACCCAAACCTTACTGATAATTTATATTAAAGTCTTTAAGATAACATAAGTGCCACTTTCAATGGAACCCAAAGACAAAAACTCAACAATAGAATGTGAATAAGTATGGCAAAGTTATGTTTGGTAAAATGACAAAAAAGACACGGTGTACAAAACCATTCATAAACTACAAATAGCACCCAAGAAGGGCTTGTAGATGTCCTAAAAAGCAACCATCCAGTATAATTAGTCAATTAAAGAGTAGGGAATAAGTTAACAAAAATCACAATGCCTTTAGCATAACATTTGGCTACAAACCACCAGCTAGATGCAAAATTGCAATGAAAAACGCAGTATGCAGAGGACTTCCAATTCTGTCAAGCCACTACTTAAATCATGTGAATATTGTACGTGTAGAGATAAGGAAGTGGTGTTGGGGCTAGTGACGAACAAAAACCTAGCAAAGGAAAAAAAATGAGGGTTAGTGTGAACCTTTGCACCATAGAGAAAGAAGTTAACTTCAACATTTAGGGGAATGAACCGAAAAAAGCCTTTAGGTGTAGACACCATGAGACAAACTCCTGTTCCAAATTGAAAACCATGTAAGATGGCCATAAGGAGGGTGTGAGTAATCAAAAAACCAGTAGAACGATAGCCATGGTTGAGTCTACAACTGTACATGTCGAGAAAATAGAAAATGATAAGCCAAAATAGAAATTGATCATATGAATTTACAAGAAAATATGCAATAAAGAAACCCTTTTACCTGAAGCAGCCGCCGTGACCAAACCCATGCCTCCGAGAAGAAAAATGGAATGAGTGAATATCTTTGTGAGAAATGAATGTTTAAAATTGTGGAGGTCTTGACTGGAACACAACCTAGGCAAAGACAACTTTCCAGTGCAAATGGCACAGCAAGGAGAGACAGAAACCAGAGGGAAATGAATTAGGGTTGTGCCATAATGTAGAAACCAACACTGTTTTGGGAAAATGGCTAAATTTTACCAGAAACCAGGCCACAAGGCTCTGCAAGCCTTCCCCTGAGAGCAGCGGCTGCAATGGTCGATGGCAAGGTAGGGTGAGCCAAAAAGCCAATTAGGTTTACCACACTCACTCCCACCATTGATTTGCATACCAGAGTCACTCCCACCATTGATTTGCATACAGATGCATCTCATCCATTGAACATAAACCTAAGAAAACCTGAACCACCACGTCAATGAGGTGAGGTGGTGAGCTCGCAGTGTTGTGTACCTCTGTGAGTCTTGTTGTGACTCTTTGTCAACTCTGAGGATCTATGATAAAAAATATCAACAATGGCCACAATTTGTTTCACTTTTATACATTTCTCCCAAGGAAATAAACTTATTTCTCCAATAAAATAACATTCCCATAATATAATGTCAAAATGGTCTCTTATCCAAATAATCCAATAGGTTTCAAAAATATTTCTCGTAAATAATTAAGTTTTATAAATAAAACTTAATTAACTTCGAATTCCAAAAAAATGATTTTCTTACAAATTGACTTCCAAAAACCATATATATATATATTTTAATAAATTTTCAAAACCACAGTTGGAAAGAAAAAAATTATGTTCTACCCTCATCATCCAGATTTTAAAAAGGTTTTCCTTTTAAAACATTGAAATTCTTCTTTTTCGTAAATGTAATAATATGGCCGTTCAAAACGTATTTCAAACGAGTCCAATCCAGGGAACATGTTATTGAAACTCGCACATGCCTATTTTTTTTTGTTGTAGAACATTCGATATGAATCTAAAAAAGTGGTCATGAGAGACTACGCTCGCAAATGACAAAATAACATCAAAACTTAGATGGATGATGCTCGGAACCCACAATCCTTCACGGTTTCCGTTTCCTTCTTCTTGAAATTACAATCAGTAGAGAAGTCTATGAAATCTCTAAAATGGCCTCTGTGCTCTCTGTACATAGGAATGCCAATAACATATGGGGTTTTTTGCTGTTAGGAGACAATTATGACAACTTGGATATGAATTTAATCACACATCATTAAAAAAGAAATTAAGGTTTAACATATACATAAATTCTACTCAAAATATTTTATTAAAAACTACATACATAGATATCTAATTTAATTTATTTATAATTAAATTAAAATATAGAATCCTGCTCTAAACTAAACACGCATTAACAAAAAAATATTCCAATCAAATATCCACACCAAGTTTCAATACAGGTTGGATAAGTATGTAAAGGTGGTGAAAACAACCGTAATTCTCGTCAGAATCTTGGAAGATAAAGGAAAGCTCGTCTGGAGCAGCCCGCTAGATTATCATAAATGAATCTGTTACAAGGATCGAGAATGAATTTTGTTACTAAAAAACTTGACATATATATCTTAGCTTAAAGGGAGCAGCACGCTAGATTATCATGGATGGATTTTGCTAGTAACACACGTGATGGCCGTTCCGAATTCTGAGCTACGAGGGATTGAAATGGACAAACAAATCATGTAATTCTCATAAACAGCTTCAGATGCTTCTCCTTCAAACTTTTGTCTGCATATAAATTCATTGTAACTCGAATGAAATTACAGAAGGGGGATAGAATCATCAAATTTGGGGGGAGGTAGCTTTGCGAAGGATTACATATAAAAAACATGCCTGCTTTGTGCTTTAGTAATTGCCATGGCCCCTATGTTGTTCAACTGTTGTTTGCAGTGTGCATATTCCTAACTTTCTCTCACATGTTGAACCTAATGCTTTTGTGAAGAAAATGGGTGGATCACCCATTAATGTGAATTACTCACAGAGCCTGAGAGTCGGTCAAAGTGTGTTCGGTCAGAGACATTTCAGTGAGTGAGCATATGATCTACACAGAGCCAGATGGTATACCTGTATATGTTGTGGAAATTAGAAACACATGCCCCACTGGGTGCACAATCAGCAATATACACATTAGCTGCGCCTCCTTGGCCACAAGATTTAGTCACAACTCAGTTTTTTAAAAAGTGGACAACTCAGTTTCATTTCAAAAGTGGAAGAGGTTGTTGATGATACTCGTGTCATCTCACTTCATGGTTACTAGAAATTGGATGTGTTTATAAACCACCTTAATTTTCAATCTGATTCCATCAAGTTCACCATAGAAGTGGAAGAGAATGGTCCCCTACCCTTCGTTGACATTCTCCTTTCTAGAATTCATGATGGTTCTGTTTGTCACCAAGTTTTTCGAAAGAAAACTCTCACGGATCAATATTTCCTTGCGAGCTCTCATCACTTTCGTGCTAAAAAATTCAGTGTTCTTGGCACTCTTGCGACCGAGGCCCTAAGAATCTGTGATGATAGCTCCCTAGACCAAGACAAATCTTATCTTCATTAGGTTTTTAGGAAGAATGGGTATAGCAGATCTTAGAGTCTCAAGGCATTTCACAAGGCATGCAAAGTGCCAAGATGTAAACATGCTCTTGTAGCTCCTGTCTCTAAGGTTATCTCCAATATATCCGAGGAACAAAAGATAGAATTGCACATATCCTTATAAATATTAATGTCGCTTCCACGTTTAGGCCTCTCCAAACCATTAGAAATCCTCTCGGATGGTAAAGGACCCTATTGACACTAAGGACACTAAGGGTGTGTACCTTGTTCCTTGCTCTTATGGGATTCCCTATATTGGGGAAATAGGTACGTCTATTAAATAGAGAATCCTTGAGAATGCTACAAATATTAGACATAGTGGATCCCTCTCATCATCCCTAGCTAAGAATCTAGGAAAAACAAAGCACCACATCTTTATTGAAGATTCCAAAGCCAAGCATGCACGAAAAACATAGCACCACATCTCCATTGAAGATTCCAAAGCTATTGTCACGGTGGATAATTTCCACCATAGGAAGCTTAGGGAAGTGATTGAGGTTGAAAAACATGCCAAAAATATTAATAGCGATGAAGGTTAGAAATTAACTAAGAGTTGAATTCCAGCTGTCACTTCTTGATTCCTCTCTCATCTCGCTTTTTTTTTTCATTATTATTTGTTTTTCTTATTTTTAAATTTTCATTTATTTGTTCTATTGTTTTCTTTGTTCGTGATTCCTTTTGTTCATTTTGTATATCTATTTTATATATGGACCTTATTTCCCTTTATGCTTTTGGGGTCTCTCCCTAACTTTCTTTTTAGGCACCATGATTATTAGATCCATTAATATATGTAATCTATGTATATAACTTTTTGCTTCTTAATTTTTTTTGTGTAATTTATGCTAATTCTATTATTATACAAAAAGGGTTACAAAAAGCTTACATCCGCCATGCTGAGATGGTTACAGCTGGACATTAACACTCGAAAAAGAAGCTACCATAACAATGACCATGACTGAAAGACTGAGAGACTGAAAGACTGTAAGACTGTCAATTGAACACATACCGGAACCCATTGAAAGCCAGACTGCTAGACACATGCCAAAACTCCCTATCCTGGCCTTTGCGAGGAGATACATACACACATTGATATACCAACAGACATAGATACATATATAGACTGACTTCGACTTGAACCGACCCGAAATGAACAAGACTGTCTCACAACAAACACTGCGCACTATGGCAACCGAGCACACAATCCAAACCACAGAAGCGACCTCCAAAACAGCAAGGAGACGAGCTCAAGCATCCAGGGAGGTGGATGGTTTCTCCTCCACAATTCTGCAACCATACTGATCAGACGCACTCGAATCTGTGTAAGGAGCATCATCCTTTGTTGGCTCGCTTTGTCCCGCCACCGCACCCGAGGCTTCCGCAAGCTGCAATCTTGGACATTCAACAGGAGATGGTGGTCGTGGCTCCGCAGGGACCTTTGGAGAGGCTGCGTGTTCACACTTCTCAATCCGCACCAATACAAAATAAGTGGCATTATCGAGGGAGCATGGGAACCGAAAGCGGGTTGAGGGGTGAGAGCTATGCGAGCACGCATCTGCCCGCCCTCGGCCTCTTCCTCTGCCTCGACCCCGCCTAGCCCCATGGGAGCTGACTTCTTCAGAGGGGGAATCCAATGAGGGTGAGGAGCGCTGAGGGGAAGGTCTTCCTCTTACGCCTCCCCTAGACCCACCCCTGCAACTGCTGAGGCGGAGCCGTTCACGCGGCATTCTCGAGCGACGCTACAAAAAAGGCTACACAGAAAACTAGTTTGCCCCTCGCCACAGTTCACAAAGAACCAATTGACCTTGTCCAGAGGCGGAATAATGCACAGAAGCACGAAAGGCGACGAATAAACCTTTGAAAAGATGCAGAGGGGCGGGGCGAAGCTTACCACCGAGAACTGAACCGTGGAATCACCTTGAGCGCCGAGGGGCGCAATGCAAACAGAGACTAGAGAAAATTGTAGCTGGCAGACAAGAGAGCCCGGGCGCTCCAAGGTAGAGACCAAGGCCTTCTGAGTAGAGAGCTGAGGTCTGAACATTAGCAACCGCTGCCAAGGCTCAATCGTCACCGTTAACGCGTAGGAGCAAATCATCCAAAACCAAATGCAATGTACAGACCTCAGAGGCTGCCTACCCAGCGAAGGCTGGCTCTTAAAGACCCATGGATCGACATTCTAGACGCTGAACATTCCAATGAAGGCCGATTTCACATAGAGCCCCGAAGAGGCGAACCGAATGACAGAAATAGAGCAACTAACGGTAAGTTGTAGGCCTGTATTAAGTCCTGCATTGATAATATCAGGACGGGGCTGGCAGGCCCGTAGATTGCCTCTACATCTGGCGAATTTGGGCTGCCACTTGCCCAGTGGGGAGGCCCCCCCCGCATTAATAACCCATTTAATCACCCGTAGCCGAGAAACTTTTTGCTTCTTATTAACATATTTACTTATTCTTATTTATTTATCTATTTAATTATTCTATTAATTAATTTATATAAAATAATATATATATATATATATATATATATACCGAACTAAAACATCCAAACAAATAAGATTATAAACTTTGATTTTATTTTTTGTGACCTTGGTTAGTCAAAAATTAATAAAAGCTAGTTTTATATAGTTATAATTAATTAGAATTAACATAAACATATATATTTTAATTTTTTTACATTTATTATTTTTAATAATTATTTTTGTAACGGCTAGTTTTCACAAAAAATATATTTTTATTATTTTAATAAATGACGAACCACCTTTAATAACTAATAATAGTGTACTTATCTCACTAATTTCATAATATTCTACTTACCTAATTAACTATTTTAACAGCTAGTTTTTCAATGGCTAAGTCTCGGCAATGATGCATCCACACTATTCATTCATTAAGATCGATTGGTTCTTCACCTTAACTGGTTTGAAACTTTGACCAAATCTTGACTATATGATTAATCTGAAAGACATCTATCTACATTATAGATCACAAAAGTCTGAAACCTAAAAAGAAATAATACTATTCATATTACATTACAAGAAATTTTAATAATGACAATTTATATTTAACCACAATATTTGGAAAAATAATTAATCACAATATAAAAACTTAATAGCTATATGTATATGTATTATGAAGTTTTTAATAAAATTAGAAGTAAGAAATTGTCTATATTTAAAGATGTGAAATACACAAAATATAAATATATCCATTGTATCATATAAATTAAAATAATTATCATATCTTAGAACTTATAAAACTTAATACTTGTAATAATGATTAAGATTAAGAATATGTGTTTTTTAGTAAAATGTCACATGTTCAAATTTAGAGGGGGTGTAGTATGTACTCAGTTCTAAACATTAGAAGTCAAATTGGTTCATCTTAACTACAATGGATATATGATTTCTATATCCCAATATGATGGAGATGACTAAAACAAAAATACATTTTAATGTAAAAATGTGAGTCATAAATGAAATGTTTTAATAAATATTTCAATATTATGTATATATTATATAAAAAAATGAAAACAAAAATATTATGGTTAAAAAGTTGTATGGATGTGTTGCTTTAGATGAAAGAGGTGTAAAAAAGAAAATCATCTTAAGAAATCTAATTATTCTTAACATTTAATAGATATACAGTTAACATGGATCTATATTAATTTTATGAAAATTTTGAATAAAATTAAGTAAATATAGATTAATGAAAGTAAACATAAATAAGGGTAAATTAGAAGAATTGGGTACTTCACCAAAAAGAAAAAACGAAAAACAGGAAAGAATAAATAAACTTAAAATAATGATACAAATTAAAGGATGATGGAAGGGTGAAATAATTACATTAAAATAAAATGAAAAAATAAGAATTAAAAAGACTTTAAAAAATAAGAATTATAATACATTAATAAAAACTTGTAAATATCTAACTAATGTTGGTAACTTTTGGTTATGGGATTTAGAAAGTGAGATATGTATACATATTTATAAATGTTTTCTAATTTGTTAAATTTATATAATATGTGCAACTAAACACAAAAAATAACTTAAGAAGCAATGTTGATGAAACTCACATTTCAATTGGTTGGAGATAGTAATCGGTGAGCATTTACCTACCCAAACTACTCTTTACCTCTCTCAAACTTGAACTCTCTCAAACGAGGAGCATCCTTTTCCTTGTGACTTGGTCGTTCAACAAGAATGTAAAGGAAGAATAGTAAATAAGTATTGTTGGACCTATTTTCTTCTTGAATAGTGGAAATTTATGATGGAATAATTATATCAAATTATTTCATGTCAAACTATTCATGATGTGAGAAACCTCTGTATTGAAACTAGAAGGAAATGGCTAATGTGTGTGCAAAAGTATTAGTCTGAACATCTGTTTGTGGGCCTTCAAATATTCCAGTTAACCTATGATTTTGTTTCAGTATGGAACCGTGCTTTGTTCCTGTCACAAACCCATATATATATAAAATATTTTTAAGAGAACATAGTTCCATGGCATATTAAATCATCGTTAACATCATTGTAAAATAATCAAACCATAAAATGTAATTGTCCAATTTCATACATAATTCTATAATTAGAAGTAATATTGGAATATCCAATAATTTGGGGTCCTACGCCATGTTGTAAGGTTTCATTAATTCTATTGATATATGTTTAAATGCCCAGTAGATCAATCATGCGATGTGGCCGAGACAATAAACCGTACAACCTACAAGTCTGTTGGATGTACAGTCTTGTTTAATTCGCATTAATCTCCTTGGGTTCTTGGCTACCCTAGAATCCTGTATCTGGAGCCTTTGAGGTGTCTTCCAGCTAGCCCTTTGAACCTTGGAACTAGAGATCCATCAACAGCCCTATTCATCCTCCAGATTGGATGGTGACAATGTATGCTTGCCCAGTTGAGCTCCTCTGTGTTGGAACTACTACACCTACATGCAGACTCTCAGTTAGAGCATGCAACTGCATGCAGACTCTTAGTTAGAGCATGCAACTACATGCAACTGCATGCATACTCTTAGTTAGATCATGCAACTACATGCAACTACTACACATCTACATGCGGACTCTTAGTTAGAGCATGGGATTGCATGCAAGATTCCTTTTGCATGATTTACTCCTTGATTTGCTCCTTCTTTAACTCCGGAACTGACTAGTTATCTCCGGAACTTGTTGTAGGGGTTGAGTCTTCTCATTGATCACCACTATAGTTCATTACCTTGGGATCTTCACCCACTATAGTTCATTACCTTGGGATCTTCACCCAGTAATGCTATATAATGAGCATTGTAACATATTTTCTAATGAATCATTCTTTTCTTCTTTCCATTTTCTTTTAATGTTTTTGCTCTGCAAAGCTGTGTGTTCAACCTTTACTAGCTAGATTCATCTGTGCAGGTTTTCTAACACATTTACACGAACCAATGTAAAATTACTCGATCAGAAAATTGAAACTCAAAAAGAAAATTGAAATTACCTGTCATATCTATTGGTTATATCTCTTTTCGCTGTTAGAGCAGTCAATATAGCCAGTGAATAAACCACTTCTAAATGAATTTTTATTTATTTATTTTCAAGTTTTCCTGTATTTTTTGTTTTTGAAAAAAAAAATAGAAATTTTTGAGAATTTTCTTTTTTTTTTTCATGAAATCGCTATGTCTATTCATGTGATGAAATTCTTAATTAGCTTGACGAGCCCTGCAAAGTTGCATTTGCATTAGAAGGCAGATGTGGATCAAATGTGGATCATTTAATAGGGCTCGACTAAGTCAATATGAAATGAAAATGGCTTAACAAAGAGTTTCCTTGAATGAAAATTGTCCTTGGTTGATATATTTTATTTATGAAAGTATTATGAAACCTACTTGTTATTTTTTTTGGCTTAATACAACCTAATGAATTCCCTGCCACATAGAATGTTCATATGGCATATATGCAAGAGTGATCGCTTCTTATTAACTACTACGTGAATGAACGAAAGTAGTGTGCTTACACTTATTCTTATTAAACTGGTCATATGAATAATTGAAAACAAGAAAAGTTGAAAAATAAATTTAAAAGAAAAAGATATATATGAATAACATGAAATATGTGCAAGTATGGCACACTCATGACAAGATATCCATGCATGTTTGGGTGCATAAATGAAGACATTGTTTGAAATTTTAAATTGGATATATAGTGCAAATGCTCTTTATGAATGAATATTCATTGAAATTTGTGGTTAAGAAAATGAAATGATAGAGTTATCACTAATTGAAATGATAGAGATATGACTAATATAGAGATATGACTAATATGTGAGGTAATTTAGATCATTAAGCTGTTTTACTACCCCTAACACCCCATTGTATTATTATGGGTTGTGGGAGGTGTGACTAATATGTGAGGTTGAGATTATTTCAATGGTTGTTGAAAGTTGTTTTAACACCACCTACCACCCCATCGAATTATTATCAGTTGTGGGAGGTGTGATTAATATGTGAGGTTGAGATCATTTCAATGGTTGTTGAAAGTTGTTTTAACACCACCTATCACCCCATTCTATTATTATGGGTTGTGGGAGGTGTAACTGATGTTTTAAATTTAGAAACAATATATAGGGTTACAAAAATGTTGTCATTTTTCTAAAACTTGTGGAAATAAATGTTAATGTAATCATCATGTCTAACTAGGTGAGATATTTCTGATTATGTAAATATTTCATCAATTTGAGATATGGATTAAAAGTATCACTTAAAATAAAATCTATATTATTAATGTTGCTAGGCTCACACTAGAATTCCACATGGCTCTTAGGTGGCTTCTCTTTTTTATTTGATCACCTTATGAACCAATAATTTGACTGAAATTACTTGAGACTTCTCAAGTGTTTATATATATATATTATATATATATATATATATATATATATATATATATATAATATATATATATATATAGAGAGAGAGAGAGAGAGAGAGAGAGAGAGAGGGATGAGCAATCAAGCGGTTCTTCTTGGTTCTTAAGATTCAAGTTTTCTCTCTTTTATTACTCTCTAAGACATCTCTCTATCTCTCTCGCTTACAAAAGACTAATTGGAAAAAGGATTGGTGACAAGACCCAGAGAGATTTAGACCTTATGATTGGTTAAGAGTTGTGAGTGACAACTTATGTGACAAGAAATGAATGTGTTATAGTGTTTTCTCTTTGTACTAAATGGCTTTGAGGACTAGGAATGGTCCTAGTTGTGTGTGGCACATAGAGCACTAAAGAGAGGAGGATTGAGGGATTGCAAAGATTAGAGAAGGAATCCCTTCTGCCATGCAAATCTGCATGGTATTTTTGTGAATGTCAACCTAGTAAAAAATGAAAAGGTTAATTGAGTTTTCCTATGTGTGTGAAGGAGAATGGTCTTCACATTTGGTGTTAAAATACGATATCAACCAGTGTCTGAAATACCCCTGAATTAAGTTCTCCTTAAGGAATCAATATCTAGCATAAGGGAGGCCAACTGTGAGAAAACTTGTAGCACACCTAAGCCTATAATGGGTTGGAATGTGCCTCACCCTACTATAGTTTTCAATATTTTTTTGGTTGTAATAGATAAATATTTATTTATGTGTTAATGATATTTCTGACATAGATTTTTTAGTGTGCAAGATTATTTGTTGTGTTAAAGACAACCATGGTGAAGACAAGAATATGAATGATCAACCTTGAAAAATATATTATTCACAATGATACATATTTATACAAGTTTTTTGACCCTTGGTTTCATATTCCAAGTGATCTCTTAGACTCCCTTTGACTATTCAACTTCCACACCAACCCTTAGAGGATTAGGTGTCCAACCTTCCCCCCCCCTTAATCTGAAGGGGTATGTATGAGTCCAAGAAGAAAGTTGTAATACAAAATGTGAAAAAATATGGATGGCAGCATTAGGTTAAATGTGCTCTCTGAAATGTTCGTATGAGGTGGTGGTTTAAGGATGACCACTAACACTTGAATGATTAGTGCAGTTCTTGGAAATCTTCTAAATAGTGCAAGAAGTTGAGGTCTTTTGTGAGAGAAAGTGCTCCTTAATGCTTAATGAGTAGCTTGAAAGATCCTCCAAGCCCTATGGTTCAAGGTTTGGAGGGAGAAGCGCCACAAGGGTCACTTGTGGGCTTGGAACCCAATTATGGGGTTTTGCACCAAATCGTGTTTTGGGCATTTCTGGGAGCACATTTCTACATGTGATGGCATGAGATGATAGGTAGAAATATGAATCAAATGCTTCGAGAATCATCTAATTCCAAGTTGTAGAAGTGGAGAAGTGATTTTTTGAAGTTATATGGTGGGTTTGTAATGTGAATTTCAAGGCCGGCCTAAGGATTTTTAGGCATATGATAGGTTGGAAACCCCTAAATTATGATGTTGTAGGAGCCCTTGTATTGGATATAAATACAAGGTGAAGACAATGTTAGAAGGCATCCATCTTGTGAAACACATTCTCTAGGAAAGGACTCATTGAGGAGGAGGACAACTCTTGCCCTAACGATAGCATAAGGAGGCAAGAACAATGTGAGAAAGGAGGTCTATTTTGGGTTCATTACAGGTTTTGAGTTTCTATCATGAAGGCCGAGGGTGCTAGCTATTATGCCAAGTCCTTGAGGGCTAAAATGTTGCTAGTTTGACACTTGTTTGGGAACTGTTTTGGGAGACCGGAAGCTACGCGTTGTTGTGTGCTAGGTCGCAGAGCATAGTACCACAACAAGGCTTGCATAGGAGCTAATCAATGACTCATATACATCCTAGGTAGTAGCATAGCTAAGGAGGTGTCTACTAAGGGTGTGTCACAACCTTTAAGGACATTGTTTGTGGACTATTGGAAGAGTTTAGGGCTACAATAAGTGCCCTAACCAGAATAGTCACGAACAATAGTGTGCAAACTGATTTGGAGTAGTGTTTTGGAGGAGTGTTGGGTCAAAGAAGTTGACCCTAATTGGATCATATTTGGAGCAGCTTGTGGGAGCCAATTTGGAGGCTTGTTTGAGTGACCATAAGCCTTCATCGGTGCAGATTCCACAATGTAGTATTAGGTGCCATTGATCTTGTGGAGGGCAGTGTGTTGGCTATGTAATGTAGCCCTAGACAGGCTATCTTGATGTGACAAATAGGAGTTGAATATTGGGTGAATTTTGGTGCCGAAGTGTAGCACCTTGATCAATAAAGGTGATTGTTATCCTGGAAATTTGGAGCTCGGGAATTGGTGAAACTAGAGAGCATAATTGATCAAATCGTGTACATGTAGTAGAAGTGACTTGCAACATTGTTAGTTGGCAACCCTTCTGGATTCTCAATGTGTTGTGCTTTGAAGGACTAAGGGGCAGCTAGTGATCATAACATAAGCGAAGGACTGGTAGGAAAAGATACGACATAGAAGCTGCAACGATGCTTGTCATTGTATATTGTATACCATAGATTGTTGTATTATTCATATTTAGTTTAATATAATGAAGATTGGGTTGTACATTATTGTACAATATTTGTTAAAAATTGTGTATATTTGTGTACATTGATTTACTTCTTTATATTTATGTTGTACAAAGTAGTTTATGGTTGAGATTCTTGGTTTGGTAGCATTAGATATTTTAAGATTCTAACCTAGACCCAAGGTCATGGAAATTCAACATTAACCAACGTACATAAAATTCAGGCTGAGATAAACTCACAACATACAATATGAGCCAACCAATGTACATTGAACCATCAAGGGGATGTGTATACTTTTCTAAATTCAATATTCGAACTATGTCCTCACAATGCTTTTGGAAAAAGAGTAAGCCTGAAAGAATCTTGCTACTTCCATGTATTGCGTTCAATGCAAAAATGGGTATTGATTGACACACAGAGAATCAGGCAAAACTGTCAGATAACTTAGGGTGGCAAGGAAAATTTTGGTACTACCGGAGCAACAGAAGTAGAGGTCACAGAAACATTGAGTAGAATAGCTGGTAGAGAGATGAAATGGTCTGTGAGAGGAGTGCCCCACATTGAACAGAGAAATATTATGCATAGAGCCGAGAAACATTACCTCTTCCCTAACAGATGCTTAGAAAGACACCAATCTACAAGCTTCATTAAGACAGATAAGCGCAAGTTCACACAGGCCACAAAAACAAGTGTCTCACACAAGATTGAGAAAATTGTGAACGAATTGACTTTGATACCATGTTAAATACAACCATGGTGAAGACAATAATATGAATGAACAACCTTGAAAAATATATTATTCACAAGGATACATATTTATACAAGTCTACTAACCCTTGGTTTCATATTCCAAGTGGTCTCTTCGACTCCCTTTGAGTGTTTAGCTTCCACACCAACCTTTAGAGGATTAGGTGTCCAACATGTCATTATTATATCATTTAATTTATTGATCTTGGTGTTGGTTATGACAATAAAGTTTGAAATCAAATAAGTGTAGTGGGTTTGAATTCACTAGGATATGGACTTTAAATGAATTGTAATTCATGATAATTTTGGTAATTGTATGCCTTCCTTGTTAATTTCATGCTACAATTTTCTTTAATTTCATATACATGATATAAGTACCAAGCTTTTCTTCTAATATAAATAATTTGAGGAAGATTTTTTGGGTCATTCTTGGAGTTTAAATATGGAATACAAAATGTGATTTATGGGGTAGTCAGGTTATCTTGGAATTTTTGCCAAAACTATTTTTCTGTGAGGTTCCAAAACCTGAAACTTGGAACATAGTGAGGGGAAATCCCACTGATTCTCTAGGCCAATTTTTAGATTTTGGATTGTGAAATTTTAAGAAATATTATTAGAGGAAGTTTGGATTCCCAAATTCATCTTTAAACAAGTCATTGTGACATTTCTACTATAAATTTCTTTCTATGAGGTTTCATACATGGAAACTTGGACCATAGTTAGGGGAACTCTCACTGATTATCTGGTTTAGTTTTCAGAACTTAGACTATTATAATTTAGGGTATATTCCCTAAGGAACTTGCTATATTATTCTGCATGCAAAGTATTTGAATAAATGCCTAAATGGTGTAAAGGTTCATTGCATACAAACTATTTGATGAAATTCCCCAATGAAAATTGTTATTTTTTGAATGAAGATAGTATTTCTATATGTTAACATGGTTGTATAATGGTATTAGTGTAGCTTATCTATGCCTATTTACATGCATCACATTTGAATAAATGTTTTAAAAGTGTTTTATTGTGATTTTTGTATATCTACTTGATAATATACTTAAAAAAAAAACAAAAGTTGCATGATTGAGTGGTATATTTCAATTAATATGTTACGAGTCGAATCAAAAAATTTTCTTATTTGATTTCATACAAAATGTTTCATGAAATATATACTAATTAATTGGTTGTATACAAATTAAAGAAATTTTTACATGTAAAGTGCTTGAAAAAATGTAAGAGAGATGAAAATCAATTAGTTGCAAGTGTTTTAGGATAAATTTAGTAGGGATATGCGACAAAATGGTAACAAAGCTTATTGTCAAGCTAGTTAAAAAAGAAAAATAAAATTTTGGGTACCCTATAACCTCTGTAATTCATTGAGGGAATTGGGTATGCGACATTTTGTTTGATCAGTATGAACAACATGTATTGGAAATTACCCAATAAAGAGGTAATGCAACTTAAAAATCAAATCTATAGTTACAAGATATATATATATATATATATATATATATATATATATATATATATATATATATATATATATATATATATATATATATATATATATATATATATATATTATATATATATATTAGATATATATCTATATCTATATATATATATATATATAGATATAAGAAATGAAGAACATCTACATACTCATGTTTTAACACAAACTAGTACAATCATCAACTAGTACAAAATACCTAGCTTGAGAAACCATGAAAATCATAGCCACCACTAATTATTCACAACATGCAAGAATAAAAATCAACAAATCCTTGTTAGATCCAATGAACATGTATCATGTGGTGTTTACATTAGCACAAAAGTATTATTTTACAGTTTGCAAACCACACAAATACATGGTGTCTAGACCTTTTAACTTCAAGGATGTATTGAGAATTGCATATAAAAGAGCATATTAATCAAGTAACTTAACACATGAAAAAAGAAATGGAAATCATAAAGCATCCAGGAGATAAAAGGAACAAAAATGATTTGATTACGAATTTCACCCAATGTGGGCTACATCTCCATGCCCTACTCAAAGTGGGGAGGCCTTTTTTATTAAGTGGCATCAAAGAAATCAGTTACAAGAAACTTTACAAAAATTGACCCTTACACCTCCAATTCAAATGATGGCCTGAAAATGGAGAGCTCAGGTGGAGAAACAGACTGAACGGATAGATTCCTAGCGTGAAAACGTGCAAAATCAACTATAAACTTGTCGAGTTCTGACACTGGCACCTACGACCCTCTAAGGGAATCTTTTCATCATCTCAATGATACCCTCGCTCATGGTTCCATAACCTCTGTGGCTTAAGGTTCCGCACCCAGACCTCTGCCACTTTGCCTCCACGAATGGGCATGAATGAGGGTTTAATTACAAATGCATCAGCGGACCTACAAACGTTGGTTCGTTGGCCCATTGGTTGGCAGCGTCGTGTTAAGGCTTGTGGTTTAGGTGATTTCGGGGTCTAACCCCACAGAACCATTTCTAGTGTGATGTGTTACATATATGGTGTGTTGTTGGTTTAGTATTCGCAGTTAATGTGATTCGGTGATTACAATATAACAAGGTTTGTATCAATATATTCGTTGGCGGTTATATAATGAGTTCACTCCACTAGGGTTGGGTGGGTCCATTAGGGGTGGCCTGCCCACCCTTTTTTTAAATATAAAATATGTTATATATATCAATGCCATTATTCAATGACTGTTGGGGGTGGTAGGAGGTGGCAACCCACAACACCCCCCCCACCCCCCCCCCCCCCCCCCCCCCAAAATATATATATATATTTTTTTTCCAAACCATATAGTTATGAATCTTTCGTTGGAAAATAAGGGTTATTAGACAAATTAAAGAGGCAATAAATTCGCCCATTTAGGTGGCTGGATTTTTTGTTTCGGGACTCTGCCAAATTGTTGCCTCGTCAGAGACTGCCAAGTTTGACCAAAAGTTTGATCAGTTATAACTTAAACATACGAACTTAGATTTGAGCATCGTTTGCACCATTGGAATCAAGGCAACGAGGACTACAATCTGGTCTTAGGTTTACTTCCATATTATGATTTTTATTTTTGAGCTATTTTCAAGGCCACTTCTATTTCTGGATCTGTTAGGATTCCAAGAAACTCTCCTAGGTTGTAGCTCGGAGATGCCTAGTAACATATAATTTCAACTATTGTTTCACGTTTAATGGAAGGAATGATGGTTTGGTTCAAGCTAGATAACCACTTCTACTTTGTTTCACTCCAGACATGCATGAACTCCCTCAGACTACAAGGCTTTAGACCACCAATGCTCACAGTTTTGGGTATTAGGTGACTATGGAGAATACTAACCACACCAGCAAATGCACAAGACCATGTGATGGCTGGCTGCAACTAGTAAAGATGCCTGTAAATCAAATCTACTAATGCAAATATAGGATGACAACTCTCCTGCATTAGACAGAAAGAAACCTGGGCAACCTATTCAATGATGCATACAAGATTCTAACACAGAGATAAGATGACAATTATCTAGTGTTAAACATCAAGAGATCAAGAACACAGTATATCAGGCACAAGCCTAGAACAGAGGAAAATGGAAAGTGAGTAGTTAACAGTAAAAGAAGCTTGTATCAGCTGAAAATGAAGATGAGACGTTGCAAGTGACAAAATATCTACAGTCTCCAGAAGTTGAACCTTACATCAAATGCCAACCCTGATTACATATTTCTTCTAGGTATTTATAGATTTACATTACAAGGGCACTTGGCCGCTTAGGTATGGAGGGGTCATAATTGACCACCAACTGCATTTAACTACCTGATGGAGTCTCTGAATGTGTTTGCTTGCTTCAGTGGGTGAATCTGATCTGTTCAGGTGTTGTGCTGTCCCTTTTAGCTATTGGAGTGCTCGTACCTGCAGAGTTCATAACTGATAAATTCAGTTACAGAGTCGTGCTTGTCCTTTTCTCCCTTGGCCATGCTTTCTGTTAAATATGGTGGTTGGGAGTCTGGCTATGACTGAAAATGGCAAGTTGGTCATCTCCTTCTTTGGGCAATAGAATGGTCAGAGGACGTGGCATGCATGGGCCAGTGGACAATTTGGATGAGCGGGAAAAATGGCCGTCGAATCAAGGAAACGGACGGTGGAGATGGCTCGATGGAGGCTAGAACGAGGCGAGAGTGGGGTGAATTGGGGCCATCAGAACTTCAGCGTGCAAATCAGACGGTCATCAGGAAACGAAGTTGCGCTGGTGTTTAACAAGCGAGAGCGGATTGGTCAGGCGGTAAATGGTATTCATTTTACTACTTTCGGGCGTTAAGCGGTAAATGTATGGGGTCGCACGATTCCACTCAGCGATCGACACATAGTGGCGGATGAGAGAGAAAAACCACTCTCATTGCACGCCATTGTTCGATCACATTGTCGGCGCGATGAGTGAGAAGACCGTCAGATCTTGGCAGAGATGATCTGATGCTGGGGAATGGTAGACGGGTCGTCTTTATTGGGTGCGACCGGAGTCATTGGATCGACTGGGTGATCAACGGTACAAATGAGGCACAATGAGTTATGAATGCGCGAAGACATATGGTAGGGTCTTATGGTAGTTTTGGGGTTTTGCACTCGGGGCTAAAGTCAAAAGGGGCTATTTTGCAGGGTTTAGGAGGAAAATAGGGGAAACATAGATGGAGGAGAATAAGCGGGGTAGAGGAAGAAAGGAGAAAGTGACCAATGTGAGCTTCTCCTTGAACGTAACCAATCAAACCATGATCCTTTATGACCTTAGAAAATCAGCGTTGCAAAGCAGAGCTAACACTGGCTCCTTTTGAAGATGAAATCCTCCCTGTGAGGTTTCAAGAATCGTAGACCACTGCCTTTCATACAAAACAGATCAGCAATAATTCCTAGTGTTCCATTGGGCATGGATTCTAATTAAGCCTACACTAAAACTTGTAAAAAGAACATATTTACAATGCTGAGGCCTAAAAGGCCTTAATTAACATAAACCTTCAAAAAACACCCATTAACTGGGCCATCAAAAATTGTTTCTCCTTCCATACTTTGCAGCATGAAAGTTTGTTCCCCTGAACCTAAGCAATGACAAAAGGTCCAGTCCAAAAAGCATTGAACTTCCCATGATTGCCTTTCTTTTCCTTCAATGCATCCCATTTGAGCACCAAGTCTCCAACTTGAAAATTGTTCATCTTTGCTTTTCTGTCAAAGGCTTCCTTGATTCTCTTTTGATGTGTTGCAGCCTTTTCAATCAATTGATCTCTGATCTAATGTACTTCAGCCAAGTCATTAATCCTCTTTGCCATGTCATTTTCCTCATTATTCTCTTCCTAAAAAAACTTGGCCATAGGGAGGGTCAACTGAATTGAGAATACAGCCTCAATGCCATATAACAGCTTGAATGGAGAGTTCCCTGTAGATTTCTTGGTGGTCACCCTATCAGCCCACAATGAAAACTTCAGTTTGGAATCCCAGTTCCTCTTGTTGTCTTCCAGCAGCTTTTTGATTATCCTTATCAGGCTCTTGTTGGATGATTCTACCATACCATTACCTTGAGGGTAATATGAGGTGGAATGAACTAGCTTAATGCCCATCAAGTCACACATGTCCACCAACTCTTTTGCTCTGAAGGTTGTTGCATTGTCTGTAACCAATTTGTGTGGGCAGCCAAACCTGGTGAAAATTTTTTCTGTCAAAAAATTCATGACCACATGGTGATCAGCTTTCCTAGTAGGGATGGCTTCAATCCATTTAGTGAAGTAGTCAGTGGCTACTAAGATCCATCTGTGTTGGCCACTAGAATGTGGATTAATTTCCCCTATAAAATCCAAGCCCCACTGTTGGAAAGGGCCGCTAGCATGTATGGGTTTCAAGGGTAGGATTTCAACTGTTGTTTTCCTTCAAACCTCTAGCACCTGTCTCAAGATTTTACAAATGTAAAGACATCATAAAACAAAGTGGGCCAATAATACCCAACTTTGAGGATTTTGTGGGTTGTGGTTTTCTAATAATGATGTCCTCCACAAATGTTGGAGAGGAACTGATGTATGACCTCCATAGATTGTTCTTTGTCCATACACCTTAAAAGGATTCCAGATGGATCCCTCCAATATAGCAAGCTTTCATGAATACAATACTTGGCTGCTTTGAGCTTAATAGTTCTGGCTTGGCTTGAACTAAGACTTGGAGGAACTTCTAGCTTAAGAAAAAATTGAGCTATTGTAGAATACCACTCACAGGAAGCTAGATTCTCAGCCATTAATTGATCATGTCCTACTATTGCTTCTTCTGTCTATCCATCCTCTGAGATTGTGCTCATCCAATTCATGTCCAACATCCTGCAATTTTCTTAAGCCATCAGCTTGGTGGGCTTCAATTCTATTTTGAATTCAATAAGCCTTGCAATCCATTTAGCCCTTCTTCCATCAACATCTGGCTGCGTTAGGACATCCTTTACTGAAGCAAAGGGCACATATGCAATCACCTTGGAGTGAAAAATGTATATTCAGAAATATTTCAAAGATTTGATAAGGGCATAAGCATGTTTTTTGATAATATCATACCTTAGTTCATCATCCCTTAATGTTTTGCTGAAGAATGCCACTGGATGTTCTGATCCCTCATCATCTTCCTGCAACAAGACTGCTGCAAGGGTGTCACCTGAAGCAAATGAGAAGATATGGAATTCCTTGTTATAGTCTGGGTTTATCAAAGTGGGAGCTTCCATAATAGCTCTTTTGATGGCCTCAAAAAAATTTCTTGTTGCATCAATCCATTTGATCTCTGATCCCTTTTTCAGCATGGAGGTGATGTGTTTTACCAATTCTGCAAAATTAGGAATAAACCTCCTTACAAAATTTATTTTGCCCAAAAAGGATTGGATGTCCCTTTTTGAACTTGGGACAGATAGCGTCTGTATTGCTTTCACTCTCTCTGGGTCAATCTTGACCCCTGTAGTAGAAACAATGTGTCCTAGAAGCTTGCCCTCTTCTAAAGCAAAATGTGACTTCTTGGGATTCACTGATATCCCAAACCTCCTGCACTTCAGAAACACTTTCTTCAAATGCTACAAATGGTCTTGATGGATGTTGGAATATAGTGTTATATCATCTAGGTAGACAAGGACAAACTTATCCTTCTCTCCTACAAATGTTATATCCATAGCTCTTTGAAAGGTGGCTCCAGCATTCATCAGCCCAAAAGGCATCTTGGAGTACATAAAATTGCCCCAAGGAGTAGTGAATGCAGTCTTTTCTTGGTCATATGGATGTACAGTAACCTGGTTATATCTTGAAAATCCATCCAGGAAAGACATCACTTTGGCTCCTGAGACTTTCTACAGCAAATGCTCCATCTTGGGCAAAAGATAATTGCCTTTCTTGGAACATTTGTTCAATTTCCTGGAATCAATGCACAACTTGATTTCTCCACTTTTCTTCCTCACCACTACCAAATTGGCTACCCACTTTGAATATCTCAGAGGGACTATGATTTTGGCAACCAACAACTTCTTGATTTCTTTTTCTATTAGGGAGAGGAGCAAAGGATTTATGGGCCTCAGCTTCTGCTTGAAAGGAATGGTGTCTTTCTCCAATGGGATCTTATGCTAGATGATCTTCTTGTCATAAGTTTTGAGGTCACTATATTCCCAAGCAAAGACATCAGCAAATTGTTTCATTAAGGTGCAGTACTCAGAACTTTGGGCAGTAGACAAATGGGTGGACAGATTTATATATTTTGGTTGATTTGGACTCCCTATATTATGCCTATGGACTGCAGACTAATCTTCTTTTTGGGAAATCTTATGAGGCACATCATTATGGTCAAACAACTTCTCAAGAGGCACTAGCCCTTTAGGTATATGATTGCTAGGCAACTGAACAATGTTTTCTTGGCCAATTTTGTTCTTTAGCTGGGGATGGGGACATTCCTCCAAGGTTCATTCTCTTGATCAATTTGCATTTCAGAGAATTCATCAATGACTTGCAGAAACCTATTTACTTCATCATCATCCTCAAAGACTTTCCAGTGCTAGACATTATCAGGCAAGGATGGTCTATATTTTATCTAGACTTCATAAACCAACTTAGGAGGCATGGGAGGGATGAACATGCTAGCAGACACAGCCAGGGAATCAGCAAGCTGATTTTTTACTCTAGGGATATATGAGATACAAAAACTATTAAAAGCATCTTTGAGTCTCCATACCTCATCTCTGTACGCTTTCAACCTTGGGTGCCTTGCTTGGAACGTTTTGTTCACTTGTTGAATGATGAGATCAGCATCTCCAAACACCTTTATGTCTCTGTCAATGTTTAAGCCCAATATCAGAGCCTCATACGCTGCTACATTGTTGGTGACCTGAAAAGTTAGTTTAAAAGACAGTTATGTACTTTCTTGGTTTGGAGACACTAGCACCACTCTTGCTCCTGCAATTTCCCTTGAATAGGCTCCATCAAAGAACATATCCCAAACTTGTGTTCCTTCCCCTTCTAGTGCCTAGCATACTAGTTTTTTGAGCTGCATTGAGGCCCTCTGGGATTCTTCAATTTTGAGAATACATGCTCCAAAATCAGTGTCCATAGCATAAATGGGATGATTAGCAGGATTCTTCTCATCACTGATGATATAGGCCAGTTGGGATTCCCTGTATAGCCTTCTGCTTTCTCCTCCAAAAACTGGGATAGTGGCATAAGACAATTCATTTTGTAATGTCCCACCCAATCTCTTAATCCACCCTCTGGAAAGTAGCATACCAAACTTAGGGGGGACATCAGCTACCACAATATCCATCATCATGCTCTTCATGGGTAGCTAAGTTAGGGTGATAGATAAGTCTTTAATTAACCCTAGACATTTCACCTTCCTTGAATCAAAGGAGAACAAGTCATGATAAGGTCGGGTAATATCAAGGCCTAACTCTTCCATGACAGCTTTGGGCATCAGATTATGGCTGGCACCTGTGTCCAGCAGACAGTTGTGGAGGATTTTATCATGAATGGTCAAGGAGACATAAAATGATGGGGAATTGTCCTTAGCAGGTTCAGTCATTGGGCTAAGCACAAGTGCAGGTTTATCATCTTGTAAATTCACATAGTCGTTGGAGGCTTGTGTGGCTTTCAACTCAAGGGAATCAAGGATGGGCTTCCTAAAGGCCTCACTCTTTACAAGTTCTATCGAAGGTACAGATATTTTTAGCTTCTAGACTTCTAATTCAAAACTGAAAGGGGAAAGATACTTGTCAAGGCCTCTTACCTATTGAGTCGGTGCTTTGAGGGTGATGGGATCAGTTGCTAGTCTTTTCTTTTTGTTGATCTGTTGCTCTGTGGGGATAGCAGCTCTTTGGGCAGGATTCTCTTTGACATTACTTGTTCTTGACCTCAAGTTATATCTTTGCTGGTCTTCAGTCTGTATAATAGCTTCTCTATCCCACTCTTTACTGGTCTGGCCTCTAAGTAATGACTCTTCGTAGGCAGCTAATGTCAAAAAGGCAGCACTGCCCTTATCTTCCATGCAGTGAATCTCATCCTCTTCATCAAATCGGTCCTCCTCTATGACTACGTTCTGAAAAGGAGCCTTAACCCTTTGTTCTTCACTAGTCTCTTTGCGCCTCTGAATGATCTGCAACTGTTCATTTGCTCTTCTGAATGGATTAGGATTTCTAGGAGTAAATGTACTAGGAAGCCTTGCCTTCCCAGAACTCTGCTCAAACTTCAGCTTGGAGATTTCAGCAGCCAATGACTCTACCATTTTAGTCATTTTGTCTATTTTAGGTTCAGAAGATGAAGAAGAAGAGGAAGACTCACCTCTCCGCCTCCTTCTGTCAGCATGTCCCTTTAGTTTCTCTACAACCACGATATTGAATTCCACCTCCAAGGCTGCATCTTTCATTTCAGCTAGAGTGGTACATCTTCTTTCTCTTAATAGAAGGCAGAAATCAGAATCAAAGGCATTAGCATAGGTGAGTTTTGTAGAGGTGAGGGTAGGCTTTACTTCAGCTAGTATCTTGCTATACATATGATTGAATCTTTTATTAAAATCAGACAATGACTCCCCATTTTCTCTTTTGAGGTTTCCAAACTCAGTGTGGTAGTATAGCAGGTCTTTCTTATCTCCTCGGTGCTTTAAAAACAGATCATCTAATGCTTCAATGTCTGCTATAGACCTTAGGGTCAGCTCTCTGAACCACTTTCTAGCCTCTCCATCAAGGCTTTGGACAAATATTCTCATCCACACATCATCTTCACTGATATCTAGGTTATCAACATAGCTATAAAAAGACTCAAGATGTTCTTCAGCTGTCACTCCCTCTGTACTAGTGAACTTAGGCATGTATTTCTGATATTCTCCTACAGGCATGGCATTCAAAGGAATAGGCAAGACTAGGGGTCCATACCTAGTAGCTATGATTCTTTCCATTTTCGTGGGTGCTTGTAGGCATGCCATGACTTCAGTAGATGGAAGGGTACTGGCAGTTTGAAAGGTAGGGAGTTGAGAGATAACTGACAAGGCTAAAGGAATATGATGGACTGGAAGGGAGGTTTTCTTTGGACCGAGATCCAAGGAGAACTTATTGAACAAGGAGCTTCACAAATCTCTGAGAGTATTTCTTCACTGATAGTGTTAGGCTCTAAAATTTCAACATGTACATGCTTAGTTACAAGCCTTTCTGGCAGAGATATATAAGATTGTTTAAGTTTACCTGGTCCTAATGCTTCTTTCTGTGATGTTTTTCTCTACTTGACAATCTTCTTAGGGTTAGGCACTGGGTCAACTAGTGATTTCTGAGGATTTATTCAAGTATGCCTCACAAACTGAGCCAAAACTGTAGTGTGGAGTCGCCAAAAGGTTGGTCCTCAAGTAGAGTCACCAGATAGATGATTACAACCAAAAATGTGTCCAGACTTTGTCTATCATCAAAGATGGATATGTGTCGTTCTCCCAGGGAAGCTGAGCTTCAATCTCCTCTCCCCGGCAGCGGTGCCAATTATGTTAGGATTCCAAGAAACTCTCCTAGGTTGTAGCTTGGATATGCCTGGTAACATATAAATTCAACTATTTTTGCACGGTTAATGGAAGGAATGATGGTTTGGTTCAAGCCAGATAACCAATTCTACTTTGTTTCACTCCAGATATGCATGAACACCCTCAGACTACAAGGCTTTAGACCACCAATGCTCACAGTTTTGAGTATTAGGTGACTATGGAGAATACTAACCACACCAGCAGATGCACAAGACCATGTGACGGCCGGCTACAACTAGTAAAGAGACCTGTAAATCAAATCTACTAATGCAAATACAGGATGACAACTCTCTTGCATTAGATAGAAAGAAACCTAGGCAACCTATTCAATGATGCATACAAGATTCTAACATAGAGATAATATGACAATTATCTAGTGTTAAACATCAAGAGATCAAGAACACTGTATATTAGGCACAAGCCTAGAAGAGATGAAAATGGAAAGTGAGCAGTTAATAGCAAAAGAAGCTTGTATCAACTGAAAACGAATACGAGATGCTGCAAGTGACAAAATATCTACAGTCTCCAGAAGTTGAACCTTACATCAAATGCCAACCCTGATTACATCTTTCTTCTGGGTATTTATAGATTTACATTACAAGGGCACTTGGCTGCTTAGGTATGGAGGGGTCAGAATTTACCACCAACCGCATTTAACTACCTGATGGAGTCTCTGAATGTGTTTGCTTGCTTCAATGGGTGAATCCAATCTGTTTAGGTGTTGTGCTATCCCTTTTGGCTGTTGGAGTACTCGTACCTACAGAGTCCATAACTGATAAACTTAGTTACAGAGTTGTGCTTGTCCTTTTCTCCCTTGGCCATGCTTTCTGTTAAATATGGTGGTTGGGAGTCTGACTATGACTGAAAATGGAAAGCTGGTCATCTCCTTCTTTGGGCAACAGAATGGTCAGAGGATGTGGAATGCATGGGCGAGTGGACAATTTGGATGATCAGGAAAAATGGTCGTTGGATCAAGGAAACAGACGGTGGAGATGGCTTGAACGAGGCTATCGACTGAGGCAAGAGAAGGGTGAATTAGGGCCATCATATCTTCATTGGGTAGATTGGACGGTCATCTGAAAACAGAATCATGCGGGCATTTAACGGGCGGTAAATGGTATTCATCGCACCGGTTTTGGGAATTATGCGGTAAATTCCTGGGGTCGCGTGATTCCACTCAGTGATCGACACATAGCGGCGAATGAGAGAGAAAAACCGCTCTCATCACACACTATCATTCGATCATATTGCCGATGTGATGAGTGTGAAGACCGTAAGATCTTGGCGGAGATGATTTGACGATGGGGAATGGTAGACAGGTTGCCTTTATCGAGTGCGACGGGAGTCGTTGGATCAATGAGGTGATCAATGGTGTGGATGATGCACGATGAGTTATGAATACACGAAGACATATGGTAGGGTCTTATGGTAGGTTTGGGGTTTTGCACTTGGGGCTAAAGTCAAAAGGGGCTATTTTGCAAGGTTTAGGAGGCAAATAGGGGAAATGGAGATGGAGGAGAATAAGCGGGGTAGAGGAAGAAAGGAGAAAGTGACCAATGTGAGCTTCTCTTTGAATGTAACCAATGAGCCATGATCCTTTCTGACCTTAGAAAATCAGCTTTGCAAAGCAGAGCTAACATGATCCACCTGGATCATTCCTCCCTACTAAAGACCTTTTGGACTGCTAAAGGCTTTATCAATCAATTGGAAAGTGAGGGAATTTCTCCCTCACTTTCTCCTTTTCCATTCATTGAACCTTCATTGGATGCATTCCTTTGAATCCAATATGGAGATACTCCACATCTCCTCGTCATGAAGTCTTGATATTCATGTCGAGCATGATGTCCTCTCATAGCTTATCCAACTATCTTCGTGCAAAATCATCCACTGTAGGAACCTATCCAACCTCTTCAGTGTCCATGATCAATGGAGGCTCATAAAGATTCAAGTTCTCAACATTCACCACTGTGTACATCTGCATATATGCTAGAAAATTGATACGAAAAGCATTGTCTCCAATATTCCCCAATATGGTGAATGGGCTATATCGTATTAGTCACAACTTCTTTCCTTTCCCTTTCATTTTGCGTTTGCTGATGTGGAGCCACACTTTGTTTCCAACCTGAAATTGGTGATCGACACGGTTCTTGTCATGTCTGTCTTTGTATTGAGCTTGACTCTTCTCCAACTACTCCTTCATTACCTAGTGAATCAACTGAATTCACTGAATCAACTTATGTGCTTTGTCCTTATCATCTTTCCCACTGGAATCTTCATCTCTCCCAAAGACCATGTTTAAGGGATCCTTTGGTAAATAACCAAATCATGTCTCTAATGGTGAGCTCTACGTGGATAAATGCATTGCTCATTTGTATGCATGATGTACATAAGGAAGTTGCTCGACCCAAAACTTGGGATGCTTGCCATAATAGCCTCAGAGTAAGTATATCACGATGCGTTGACAACCTTTGTTTTTCCATTGGTATATGGATAAAATGGTGTGCTTCTCTTCAACTTGGTGTCCATCATTCTCCACAAACTCATCCAAAACTCTCCAAGAAAGTGAGAGACTCGATTAGACACAATGGATGTGGGCAGCCCAAATTAGACCCATACAAATTGGAAGACAAGATTAGTAGCTTTCTCTGTAGTTAATTTCATTTTACAAGGCATTAATACACACAATTTTTCTAAATTGATCCACAACGACATACAAATAGTCATGACCTCTCCTAGACAAAGGCAAACTACCTACAAAATCCATCGACACACTTTCCCATGGATGACTCGAAATAGGGATTGGTGTGTAGAGCCCCAATTTTCTATTAGTGGGCTTGCTCATTGAAGACAACACACATCCATTTACATATTGAGTCACAACATATTTAATGTGAGGCTGATAACACAACCTCTGGAAATGACACAAAGTTTTCCCTACACCAAAATGACCTGACACAAGTGAGGTATGTGCCTCTTTGATTACATGTTTTCATTCATTGATGGAGATACAAATTTTTCCAAGGTGATACAACAAATTTCATACAAATGGTAACTATCCATGTATGATCCTTGAGTCAGCATTGCATAAATCTGCTTAAAATCATCATCATCAACATATTGTTCAATATAACTTTCAAAAGACAAAGAGGCATTTTGTAAAATTATGGATGCAGAAATAGGAGGGCGAGAAAGCATATCTGCGAATTTATTGTTGGTGCCCTTTTTGTATTTTATTACCAAGTGAAACTACTGAAGAAATTCCATCCATCTAAAATGACGTGCTTAATAAATCTTGGTTTGCGACTGAAGGTACTACAAGGGTTGATTATCTGTGTGAATGATGGTCTCTTTGTCGATTAAATAGTATTTCCACTTCTTCATGCTTTAAACCAAGGCATACAACTCCTTGCCGTATGTGGGATAGTTCACAACATCTTGGGAGAATGTCTCCAAATGGTAACATACAAGTTTCCTCTGTTGCATAAAAAATTCTCCCATGGTGTATCTACTAGAATTGATCTCGATCTTGAAAGGTTGTTGGAGGTCTAGTAGGGCCAAAATTGGTGCGGTGGTAGTCTTCTCTTTCAGTGCATCAAAGGCTTTCTACTGCTTTCCTCCCCACTTAAAGGTTTTCTTCACACTTGTCAATGCATGTAAGGGGGATGCAATGACGAAGTAGTTGGAAATCAACCTTCTCTAGTATTGTACTACACCCAAAAAGCTACAAACCTATGTAACATTAGTGTGTTTAGACCACTTTACAATCACATCAATTTTAGAAGGATATACTTTCAATTGTCCACCTCCCACAATGTGACCTAAGTAAACCAAAGAGGTCTTCCAAAACTCACACTTCAACATATTAACATACATTTTTTCTTTTTGCAAAACATCAATCACTTTTTTAGCATGACACACATGATCATTCCATGTCCTATTGTAAACAAGAATGTCATCAAGATACACAAGTAAAAAAATTGTTAGAAATGTCCTAGAAATTCATTCATCACCCTCATTTATGTGGTTGGAGCATTGCATAGTCCGAATGGTTTCTCCAACCATTCAAACAACCCCTATTTCATCTTGAATGTAGTCTTCCAAACATCTTGTTCTGCAATCCTGACCTGATGATAACCATTGCGCAAGTCCAACTTTGTGAAATAGATAGCATTTTTCAATTGATCTAAAAAATCATCAATGCGAGGGAGAGGGTATCAATTCTTCACCTTTATTTTATTGAGTTCTATGTAAGCCACACACATCATCCATGTGTCATCCTTTTTTGGCACTAACATGATAGGTGAACCATAGGGAGAAGAACTTGGCCTTATGACTCCTTCGTTCAACAATTATTGTACCTTCTTATTTATCTCCTCCATCTCAATGGCTGACAACCTGTACATACCAATGTTTAGTAAAGGAGCATCCTATTGCAAGTCAATCTCATGCTAGATCTCACTCTTTGGAGGAAACCCACTTGGTTCTTGAAAAATCCCACCATAGTTAGAAACAATTTCATACAATTCCTTTTTATGAGTGGGATCACAAAATTGGAAAGATTCATATGTCTCAGCATCCTTTTCTCTCATAACCATGAGCATCCACCCTTTACTGGAATTAATCAATCTCTTCATTTGACCTACACTTACAACACTGGCACTGATTTTGGTGTGATGAGCTCTAGCAATGGATTCCACCTCATCTTTCGTGAGATGATACTTGTTTTCATGTGAAAGAAAAATTCTTTTTAGTCATACAATTACGGACTCCCCAATACCATACCACAAATATCCAAGGGTACAACATCAAGATCAACCTCCTCAACTAGTTTGGATGCAACCACAAATCTAGATCTACACTGCTTGGTTACATGTAATGTTGCTTTATCACACACCCAACTAGGCGGGTATGGTTTCGAATGAGACTTGGTCTCTAATCATAACTTTTTAACCAAGGATTCTAAAATCAAATTTGCTTGTGACCAGGATCAAACAAGGTTTCCACTTTAGTATGTTTCATTACGACTCTAATGTGGAACAATTCAATTCTCTTTCGTTCGTTAACAAGATGCTCATTTAAAGAGCTTTTACTTGCATGTGGTTTAGAATTTTTATTAGCATGAAGAGAAAGAGTACCTTGTGTGACCACTGTTGTGATCAATATCTCATCATCAAAATCAAATCCAAGGTCTTGGTACATGGTTTTTGTTAGTGCCTAAATCTACTTCAGGCTGAGAAAGGTAGGATCTAAGGCCAACATCAAACCACGCTTAACTTGGTAGCTAGCCCTACCAAGTCAGGAGATGGCTCTCTTTTATGTAACAAGTTCAAGAAAAATATAGAAAAGATAGATCAACGCCTTAGAATTCAGCCTCTTCGAGGGGGCAACCTCCTTTAACATAAATGAACAATTCTTGGATGATACAAATGACAAAACCTCCTTTCTATATATAGGAGTCTAAGGAGTCACAATATAACCCAGCCGACCTAACAATAATAATATAAAGCCCAAAAATAACATAGAGGGATTCTATGGGGCACAGTAATAACAATATGGGGACAATAGGGGCACAACAATATTAATAAGGGATACAAATACCATAGTAATGGGGTAATCCTAGTATTATAGGGACCTAACATGCCCCTCTCCTTCAAAAAAGTGTTTTCCTCAACGCTTGAGTAGTTATGGATGCTTCTGTATAAAAGTCTCATCCTCCCATGTGGAATCTTCAACGGATAACTTCTTCCACTTGATGAGATACTCTGAAATTGATCGATTTCATAGCTATCAAGTTCTTGTTTTTGTGACTGCTTCTGGTTCCAATATAGTTTTTCCTTCCTCATCAAGTTCTAGAAATATTGTTTGAACTGGGAGCTTGTCACCCATAACCTTCTTTAAACATGAAACATGGAAAACTGGGTGCACCCGAGAAGCTGCAGGAAGCTCCAATTTGTATGCCATAGTACCAATCTTTTACAACACCTTGTATGGACCATAATACTTT
>APFE030229741.1:71515-88055 GCA_000404065.3 Pinus taeda
TTAAATTTTGAAATTATTGGTTACTATTAATTGTTACAGGTTAGATTTTGAAATCCTTGGTTACTATTGTTACTAGACATTTAGGAAGGCATTATATCTGAAATTATGAATACTACTCAACAATATATGGATACTAATTATAATTATAATTATAATGTTGGATGAAAAAACAATCTACTCAACAATAGCATGTCCTTGCTTTTATATTAGATTATGCTTAAGTTAGGACCAAGTATAATATTGGATGGCAGAATGATCTACTCAAGAGTTTGTTTTTAACCGTTTTTCATACTAAATTATATCTATATTACCGCGAATTACAATGTTCGAAAAAGAAATGATCTTCTCAATAGTGGGATATTGTCACTTTCATACTAGATTATGCCTAGGCCACAACCAACTACAATGTTGTATGGGAGAACCATCTGCTCAATAGTAGGATGTTGTCACTTTCATACTAGATTGTGCCTAGGTCACAACTAACTATAATGTTGGATGGAAGAATGATCATTGGATGAGAAATGATCTCCTCAATAGTGGGACGTTGTCACTTTCATACTAGATTATGCCTAGGCTAGGGCCAACTACATTGTTTGATGGAACAATGATCTCCTCAACAGTGGAATGTTCTCACTAAGATTGTGTGATATTTGGTTAAGCTTGGATCCCCATGATATAATGTAACCCCCATAATTGGCTCCCAACCTTAACCCCTTCCCATGAGATTTGAACTTGAGATTTGATGGGGACTAAACCCTAGACAAACCAATTGGTCTCCACCTCATGTTTTGTTAATTTTAACTATCTAGAAAGGATCAATAGGTTTGTACATGCAAATTTGAATGAAGGTTTTGGAAAGTATGTATATCGATTTAAAGCAAGAGCTTGCATAACTCAATGGATGAAACTATGGCATGTTGGTATAAAATATGGAGACTTTGCTAAAATGAAAAGCATTGTGGCGATTCACAAAACATTGTCATCCCTAATCTTAATTATGAACATAAGAAGTCCATCTTTAATAGTAACAAAAATGAAATTATAGGTATTATGATGACCTACATTTCAAGGGAGATTTGGTTCCGTACTAGTGGAATACACTAACCAAGTGAATTCTAGGAGATTATGAAGTTGTTCTACAAGGTTGATGAAAGTCAAATTATGCAACTTGAGAAAGAGTTGGTCTCTATATAACCTATCTCTTTTGATAGGATTGTGGATTATTATCTTGTATTAAGGAGCTAGAATTAAACTTACGAAGATGTGGAAAACGATTTCTCCATGAGGAAGGGAAATCCATAGAATTTATTCTAATGAATCTCAATACACATGGTTTTTTATGTTACTTTTATTCATATTTCTCATTGTTGATTAGGGCACAAGGAAAACTAATTAATCAAGGGGAGACTAGTAATATACAACATTCACACTTCATTAAGGGAAAGGCCAATAGAATTACATAGAAGGAGGCCTAGAAGGAAATCAAGTAAAAGGGCACAATGGAGATGTTGATAAAAATTGTGAAGATCAAATTGATAGAAGAAAGGATAGAGGTGTTAGTCAAGAATATGCTAAGAAAATCGATGACAAAGATGTGTTATTACTATGGAAATACAAGGAACTTTGCAAAGACTTCTTGGAAGTCTAAGGTTTTTGACTTTGAGGATAATATTAAGAGACTTGAAGGCAAACAAATGACCATTTAACCAATGATGTGAACAATACAACAATGGTGGTAGTAATCATACTTTTTTATTATCAAAGCATGGTTTCTATCAAGTGTTACACTCTCATTCTTCTCAAAGAGAATGGATAGTTGAGTCAGGTCATTTGTGTCATATTGCTAATAATACTCATCTCTTTTCTCTTGCACGAGGGAAAACAAGAGAAGATGTTTTTCATGGATGACTATGCACTTAATGTTATTGGTGTTGGTAGGGTAGATTGTGGAAATGGTGTAATCCATGATGATTACCACATACCTAATATAAGTGCAAATTAATTTTTCATTCTACAACTCACTCAAACTAGTTAAGCAAGTTTATATGAATGATATTAACAATAATTTGAAGTTTTGGTTGAAGGTGTCCTTACATTCAAGTATGGAGTATATAAATTTTGAGTTTGTTGGTGAGGGTATCCTTGACCTCAAAATAGGATACATATATTTTTTTTACTTTAAGGGTGTAAAATCGGCATGAAAGATAAATGCCTCTAAATTTCATAGAAATGTTGAATATGGTTCATGGACTCCTTATATAAGATCCTAATAAAAATTCATGTGGGGGATGTGCTATTGGTAAGCATCACTAATAAAATTTTGAGAAAGGGAAATCTTGGAGGTCAAAAGATAGTGTTGAAGCTTGTGCACAGTGACCTTTGTACAATGAAGTATCCTTGTTTAATAGTTCTAGGTATATTTCACATTTATTGATGAGTATTACATGTTTACCTAGGTTTATGTCTTGAATACAAAGGATATGGTATTCAAAAAATAATTTCAATGAGTTTATGGAATTTGCTTAAATGCATAGTGGTTTACTTATGAATGATTGAGGTTCGATAATGGAGGAGAAAAATGTGACTAATTCCTTTGAAGGAAACCTATCCCAAAATGGTAGAGATATTTCATGGAAAATAGCAATTCCTTGCACTCCCTAGAAAAATGGTGTTGAGAGATAACAAAATTTTGACTAAATGCATAGATGTTTACTTTAAGCAAAAGGAATACCAAGAAATTTTTGGAAGAGGTTTTTAGCTTCTCAAATTTCATACTAAATAGGATACTTGCAAGGGTAACATGAGATGTCATTCCTCTTTGGAAATAGAGTTGAAGGAAGCATCAATTTGACACCTTGATACCTTTGTATACATACACTGGGCTCATATTCCAAATGAAAAGTGAAAAAATGTCGGACCTCAAGAGTAGTGAAAAAGATGTATAATGATCAACTATTCTTAAGAGTTGAAATTATATCAACTATGATCTAATTAAGAAAGAAGTGATCATCTGATGAGATGTTATATTTGATGAGAATACATTGTTATCTTTTGGATTTACTATAAAAGTGTTCAAGCAATGTTTCTGGGTTGCTCCATGAGATTTGGAGTACATGGTGTATGATCAACCCTTTAATGGTGGATGATGGATTTGCACATTAGATATGGTCCATGATATATTTTCACGTTGGAAATGGCTTAATAGATTTTTAACCTTAGCTAAGTGCTTACACGACATTATTTCTTGGGGAAATTCCTTCGGATATATTAGTTATATTCTACATGTTGGCCACATTTAGGAGGTTTCTTGCTTTGAGAATTCCGTGTCTTATGGAATGAGTGTTTAGCACCTTGGAGGAGGAATTAGGCCTTAGATAATATGGGCTAGCTTGGATGCTTGCATGACGGTCTATAGTTGACTTTAGCACCTACATTATGATAGTGTTGACACAAGGGGAGTATACTAAGTGGAAATGCATGGATTTGGAGGCTCATTGGAATCTTTAAATACTTAAAGGGGGGATTTTGGGTACATTGTATTTGTTTCCCTTGCATTTGCAAGCTTGTTAATAATGACATAAGGTTGGAGCTCAACATTAATACCCTTAAGGGTATCACTACACACATGTGATGCTAAATGTGTTTTTGTGGGTTTCCTATAAGGCAATAGGTCCATATATGTATTGTTGGCATCCATTATCTATCATATATATGGAGGAAGGAAAGATTCCTTTCACATTCATTGATTCTTATCATACTTTCGGTATTGATAAGACTAAGAGGAGTGCATTAATATTCCTCTCTTCTCTTGGATTATATTTTATACCTTATCTCTCTTACTTTTGAGTCATTGTTAAACTTCTTGGAGCATTTCAAATACTAGGATTAGGGTTTCAACTGCTCAATAATTGGAGATTAGGATTTTGAGATGAAACCGTGGGTTATACTTGTTGAATTAAATAATAAGTGAAGATATTTTGTATTTGAGTACATGCTTGTGTGAATTCAACCTATTGGAGCTCCTTGATGTGAGATATGGTTCTCACTATTTTCCCTAGCTAAGGTTTTGGAGAGTTAGAAGATTGTACTAGCCATGGGTAAGGCTATGGTGTATACATGAATTTCTCATTTATACATATTAATGAACTTCTCATTTGTTCATTACTTGTATAATTGCTTATTTTGATTTTAGTCATCTATTTCTTCATGGTTTAGTAATTTGAAACACTTATATGTCTTATTGGTTCGAAATAAATTAAGGGTACAATTTTTAAATAAATTGACATGTATAATGAAGAAGTTAGGTTTTTTTTATTTTTTGGGGGGCCGGGGGGGCTACATTTACATTTGTCATAAGTCATTTTCAAATATGTTATATGTATGGTTAGATTTCCTTAGAGGGTTAAAATATATGAACATGATTTAGGATCTTATATTTTGAATTTGCCTAGTGGATTGGGGTTGTTGAAAGTTGAAATATTGTCATTTGTTATTGTTGTTTTATTTATATTTCACTATAACAATATGGCTCAAAATTCAAAGTTATCTAGGAAACCTCTAGTTAAGAGGTGTTTTTTTTTGCATCTTGTGTTCAAGCTGTAATGTGCTCAATTTCTAAATTAACCAACATACATTTTAAATTGACTACCCAAATATTACTTGAATTCCTATAATTGAATTTACTACAAGTTGAAATGGTAAATATCAATCCACTTACAACATTGTTAGGTTTAATCACGATAAAGTTGTTGTAGGGACACCCTTTATATGGGAGAATCATTATCTTAAGTGGGTAACAAGGATCGTTGAGGTTGTTAGTAGTGATGTGGATTATGCAAATTATTAAAGGAAGACTCATGTGTAGAAAAAACAAGGTAATGTTTCTCTTAGTGTGCATCTTCTAGAGACATGCGATCAATAAGTGTAAAAATGATGTGGCTAAGGAATATGATTCCTTACTAAAGAAAAAAATTAGATATTCCCTCCCTATCCATAAGATAAAATTGTTAAAATGTAAATGGGTATATATGACACATTTTACATTAGATGGAGTTATTAGGACTCATAGTCCTAGACTAGTAGTAAAGGGTTTTCCTTCAAAAGGAATGTATAGACTACATGGATTCATTTTCTCGCATAGCCAAGATATATAATTTTTTCTCTTGCTACAATTTTTGGTTAGGAGATCCATCAAATGGATGTGAAGAGTTCCTTCTTACATTTAGGGAATATATATGGAGAAAACCCATAGTTTTATGTAAGACAATAATCTTATGTGCATATTGAAGAAACAATTATATCATTTGAAAGTTGAAACAAACACCTAGGGAATGGTATTAGAAGTTTGATAGTTTGTTTCTTCCATTGGGATTCTAGCATTATGAATTAGATCACTTTATTTTTCATTTCATGTGAATGATGTGGTTTCTTAATTGTGATCTATGTGAATTATTTGATTATAGCTAGAAACAATGGTACTTCAATTTTTAGTTTAGGATCAAAATTGAAAGATGCATTTGAAATGACCAACCTATATCTTTTGTAATTACTTCTTAGCATGCAAGTTGTGTAGTTGGGTTATAGTATCTTTATTCCTTGGTTGAAATATGCTTTACATCTCTTCAAGATATTTAAAATGAAAATTGCAAACCTTTCTATGCTACATTACATTAGGTAGTTGGGCTTATAAAGTAATGTGATTCTCTCAAATTCAATGCCACCATGTATGGGAAACTTGATGGTAGAATATGTATTTGACTTACACTAGACTTGATATTGCCTATGTTTTTAGTGTTTCATAAGTTCATGCAATATGAAAAAGATTTGTTGATTTGTTTATTGTCCACAACAAGGATTTTTTAAATATATCAAACACGCATTTCATTATGGCATTAAAATACATTAAGTATTTTAGAAAAAAAACTTGATTCAATTGGTTTTACATGCACACTCCAAATGTTTAGCGATGGGGATGATTAGATGCTTACTTTTCAACATATGTTTCATCTCGAACCTAATCTGATTGTTTGATTGCAAAAAAAAAAATATGTTTTTTTCTTATCCGTACCAAAAATTGAATACATTAGAGCAAGAAATATTGGAATTGATTTAATTTCAATTGAAAACCAAATGTGAGAGTATTAATATGCTAATAAAGGATAAGTTACAATGTATTGTGAAAATCATAGTACAATATAGCTCATTAAGGATCATATTGCCTGACCTAGAACATAGACCAATTTCTTACATTTTACCTTCTCTTATAAAAGTAAAAACATGTCCAGTACAAGCATCACTTGTTCTTTTATTAAATCCATTTGAAGCTACAAAGCAAACAATTTCACCTTGTGACTCAATATAAATAAATTTCGTAAACATCCTTACGTGCACCAAGCTTCAAACGGTAAATTTTTATTATATTGAAATACAATAAAAAAAAACTTAACAATTGTTATACCTTCGAAAAGAGATCATATGTTCGATTAATTTGAAAACCATTCGACCACTAATAATTTTATGAATGAAAAACATGAAGTCTTAATTCTATAAATTTTCACACATTGTGCTCATTATGCTTTTAGATTTTATAAGAAAATATCATTCTTTGAAATATTATATCTTTACAAACATTGAGCAAGAAGGGTAAACTCAAAATGGTAAACTCAAAATTTAAATATTACTAGCCAGTGCAACTTTCAAATTCTCAAGATAATGTATCATGCTCAACTTTGGCATTATTTATATCGAAGCCAAAAATACTACATAATTATATTTTTTTTCATCCATCTTAATTCTTTCAAAGTGGAAAAAGTGGAGGAATCAATTCATAGGACATTTTTATCGGCAAGAGCCAATTTCGCAAATTGGGGTCTGAAACCTTCTCAAGATGTTTTAGGAATTAAACAATTTTTTAGGGTTGAAATTTTCCTAATTTAGTGCTACACCATTTTTTCCTATTATGTACACATATACCTTTCTAATGGTGCAAGAATCACCTCAATCAGAGTGTGTATGAAAAAATTATTCCAATCTAAAGTTGATATCCTTGTTTTAACCACCATAATTCAAGAGGATGCCACATTATCCCCCATTACTCATGGGAAATGGGCTACCTGTGTGATCATGATGAAGAAGAATCCATAAGGTTCGATGTTGTAACTCTAGTGAAGAGTTGAAGGAGTCAAACTTAACCATTATTGGGCTATCAAGTTGTGTTATAACCGGGCCACTAAGAGGAAAAGGGGTTCCATTGTTTTCAAGTCCATTTTATTCTGAAAATGGGAAGAGTAGAGGGATAGGGAGAGATAACATAGAGAGGAATTGTGCACTTTAGTATCCCACAGACCATAAGCCTTACTACTTTGTACTAATAGCCATTTTCTCTTCAAGAAAGACATCAGAATGGCCTCACCTTCCAATTGGGTTATATCTCGAAAGGGTTTCCCATGATATATCTTGTGTCAATTGAAGTTTGCAATTTTTTATTTCAGTGTTCTATATTTTATGTGTATGCAATAAACAATAATTAACAAATCCAAAAATCTAAGGAGAAACAAAAATTCATTGCATAATAATAATTTTCATGCATATGTAACAAGCAATAATTAACAAATCCAAAATTATGAGGAGAAATAAAAATTCAGTGTAGATTTTGTATTTTCTAATATACTTTAATAGATATGTTGTGATGAATTGTCCAGTGTAATGCCCACAACATCTTATGGGTCATATTAGTATCAGAGAAAGTTTATTTGGGTATATTATGGGGAGTTGCAGGGGGTCTAGATCATTTAAGCTAAAAGTCGCAAAACCTTAGTCATGGCTAACAAATCTATGAATAACCCTTCTCATCTCGCATAGGAGATATTTTTGCAATGAGAACCACAAGTTGCAAATATAAATCATAATGTGAGGCTCCTCATGGTGACAGTAACCAATAATATCGAGATATTTGAAGAAGATGAGGGTTCTAACATAGTGGTACAATCAAGAGATTGGGAAGAAATAGAGAAGGAGTCAAAGAATGAATCTAAAAAAGATCAACCCATTTCAAGTTTGATGAACCATTCACAATCCCTGTTCAAAATGGAAGTGAAATTTAACATCAAGCTATTTCAGGGTGAGATTGATGCTCTAAAGCTAAATCACTAGTTGCAACAATTAGAAGTTAATTTTGGCATACACCATATATAGGAAGAACAAAAGAATTCATTTGCTCAATTGAAACTAAGGTTCATGTGCCTTGACCTGGTGGGAAAGCCACATGGAGACTTTGAGTTTGGAGGAAGATTGTCTAGTGACTAAATGGTAAGATTTCAAAACCTCAAAAAATAACAATTTTACCTTGTTGGGTATGTAGAGGACTAATGATTGAGTGGCACTACCTTAAGCAGAAGCATGGACAAAGTGTATGGAAGTACACCACATAATTTAGAAATATGTCCATAATGTTGGGTATCTCGCCAAAGAACCCATACGTACTCCTCAAGTATCTAGGGGGTATACATAGCCATCTACAAAAGAAAGTGATGTTTTTCAAGCCGATATCGGTGGATGAGGATTTTGTATAGCCACAATACTTGGAGAACATAGGGTAAAAGAAAATAAAATCAAATGGATTGAAGTAGAAGGATCACCAAGGTGCTTCTAAGTAGGGTAAGAAGAAGTGGGAAGGTGGAAATGATAGAAATACAACAACCACATGACACCAGTGAAAAGATCCAAATAACCACTACAACCATAATAACATTAACAATCATACTGAGGAGACGTGTTGGAAATTTCATCTAGAGCTTAACCCAAAGAAAAAAATAAAGATAATGAGAAGAATCTCATGGTCACTGATTCAAGCAACTGGGATGAAAGTAGCTTAGACATGGATAAGAATATTGTATCTACATTAGTGTATAAGGAGGTGAATTTGAGTATCCTTCAGTAATAGGAAGAGAATGAAAAATACTAGACTCTTCCATATAAAGATACAGGTTAAAATTACGAAGATTGATGTTGTGCTTGAGTCAGAATCATAGGAAAATATCATTGCATAAAAGTTGGTCAACTAATTAGGATTGGAAGGTAATGATCATCCAAACCTATATTTGTTGGGATGGGTAAAGAAGAATGGAGAGATAATGGTAACAAAGTAATGCAAAACTAGATTTGATATTAGTGTTGATCTTATTGATGAAATAGAACTAGATGAAGTTCCCCTTAATGTATGTGGAGTGGTGTTCATAAGTCCCTATATGTACACACTATATGCAATCTTCATGTGCAGAGCCAATTACCACCACCTCATCATGGATGGAAAATACTTCACCATCAATGGGCACAAGGGAAAGTCCAAAATTTCACTTGGAAGTTCCAACCAATCCAATAAACTAATCAGTTCAAGAAAGAAGTATGTTTTACTTATTTTAAGAGATAATAAGTCTATAGAAGAGTTAGTAAGAGAAAAGGAATCCTTGGAGGATGTACTAAGAAACAAAAATAGTAACTATAAGAGTTGCTACATTCATATAGGGATGTGTTCCAGGAGATCAAGGGACTACCACCCAAGAGGGAAGTGGAGCATGAGATAAATTTATTTTTGGATTCCTCATTGCCAAACATTAGGCTATAAAGGCAATCTATTATAGAAGTAAGTGAGGTGAAAAGTAGTTGCAGTAGCTACAAGAATAGGGTGTCATTCGATTGAGTATGTCACCATGTGGGTCACTCGTAATGATTGTGCCAAACAAGGGTGGGACATGGAAAATGTGTATATATTACAAGGCATTAAACACAAGTACACTTGATAATAGGTACCCATTGCCCAGAATATATGATTTATTAGATCAGTTGCAACAAGCAATATACTAGAGCCAGCGAGACTTAATGTCTTGATATCACTAGGTTTGAGTCTAAAAAGAAGATACCTAGAAGACCACCTTCAAAACCAAGTAAGTTTTGTATTATTGGTTGGTCATTCCATTTTTCCTATGCAATCACTAGCTATATTTATGAGCTTAATGAATGATGCACTACACCATTTTATAGATTCATTTTTTATTCTCTATTAGGATGATATACTAGTACACTATGCTACCTAAGAGGAGCATATCTCACTTTTGACGTTGGTGTTGGATACATTAAAGAAGCACCAATTACTAGAAAATATCAAGAAGTGTGAGTTTTCATAGTAGCCTTTGGTGTATCTCGCATAAGTGATCAATGGAGGAGAGTTGAAGATAAATATTTCCAGGATGGAGGCCATAGTGAAATGGTCAGTTCCTACTAATTGATTTGAGGTTAGGATTTTTATTGGGGTAGCATAGAACCTATGGAAATTCATAGCCTCATTCTTAGCAGTAGTAACACCACTTATTTTCGCAACGGAAAGAGGTAAAAAAATTAATGGGGAAGGGGTAAGCAAAGGGTCTCTAAGGAGCTAAAGAAGAATATCACTCAAGCACTAGTTTTGGCATTACCAAATGTGTAGCATCCCATTGAGGTGGAGATAGATGCAAGTGTGTATGTTATCTTGGAAGTCTCCATGCAAAGAGGAAGGCCTTTATGTCACCATTCTAAAGTATTTCATGAGGATATTGTCAATTACCCTACCTATTACAAGGATCTCTATTTCCTAGTGCAAGTTGTGAAGTGGAAACATTATATGATGGAAAAGTAGACAATAATCCACACATATCACTAGCCACTAAAATACCTATAGGCCTAAAGTAAGCCACAACAGACTTGGAATTACAAATGGATGGGGTTTCTACAATAGTTTCATTTAGTGACCAAGTATAACAAAGGAAGCAAAAAAAAGTTATATGACATACATTAAAATCCACCCACATCAAAGATCACATCTTTGGGAACCCTTATGCACATCTAGATATTCACCCGTGATGAATACAAAGAGGAATATTTAGAGGATGAGGACTTCAAGGAGGTGTTTCAACAGTTGTAGAGCCATATTCATGTGCACAATGGTGACATCATAGTTGACTAAAATCTCTACGTTAGGTTATTATATAGGTTGAATAAGATATTTTTTGCTAATGGTGAGTGATTATAGTTGATTAGAGAGACTCACTCCTCCAAGGTTGTAGATCCCTTTGGTGTAGGGAAAATAGTGGCCAACTTATAGGGGTATGTGTATTGGCCTAGGGTACAAGAACAAGTAACTAGGCTTATAAGAGGATGCATGATTTGTTGTACCAACAAGCTTAGTATCAATAAACATGTTCTATATCATCACTTACCTATACCCACTAGTCCTTAGGAAATCATTTCCTTGGACTTTGTACGATGTTTACCAACAACTAGGAAGGGACATGACTACTAGTTCATGATAGTTGACAGGTTCAACTAAATGTGTGTTCTAATGCCCTATAAAAATACCATCAACAAGAAAGAAGTAGAAACAATTTTCTTTGGATAGGTCTTGGTGCACTTTGGGATATCAAGAATCATGATTGAAAATAGGGACATAATTTTTATTAGTGCATTCTAGAATACATTGTGGGAGAATATGGAATTGAAGTTGAAGGGGCCTATAGCATTTGATACATAGACAGATGGGAAAACAAAAAAAGTCAACAACACTTTAATGCAGCTTTTGAGAGGTTACAATTAGAATCATTTACAGACCTAGGATGAAAATTTGGTATATGCACAATACTCTTATAACATAACATTGCACGCTTCTACTATTAATTCCACATTTGAAACTTATTTTTTTTAATACATCCACTTCACCTTTGGATATTGCATATGGGAAGCAATGAGGAGTGAGGGAGGATCTAAAATGGAATGCCTTAAGGATAGAAAAAATTGTTGAGAATATCTGGAAAATCCATAGATAGGTATAAGAGACATTGCAAAAGCCACAAAGGTCAGGCATGATCATCAAAGAACAAAAAATATGTTCAAGGCAAGAGACCCTTTGGCATTATACCTTATTTTTCTATTCTACACATAGAAACCTTTAGAACGATGCAAGGATCACCTCAATCAGAATCTGTATGCAAAAGTTATGTCACTCTAGTGTTGACCTTCCTATTTTGACCACCATAATTTAGAACGATGACAAGTCAACCACATTACTCATGGAAAAGGGGCTAGCCACATGATCAAGATGAATAAGACTTCAGAAGAGTTAATATTTTAACTCTAATTAAGAGTTAAAGGAGTCAAAATTAACCACTAGTAAGCTATTAGGTTATGTTATAACCGAGACATTAGGAGGAAAAGGTGTTTAATTATTTTCGAGAGAATTTTGTCCCATAGATGAGTAGAGTAGATGAGAGGGATAGAGAGAGAGCACATAAAGATGATTTGAACATTGTATTAGCCCATGGGCCATAGGCCGTACTTCTTTGTACTTGCAATGATTTTCTATTTAGATAAAAAGATCATACCAGCCTTACCTTCCAAACTGGTTTTCTTAGTAAAGGGTTTCCTAAGATATATATTGTGTCAATTATGGTTTGTGACTTTTTATTTCACTGTTCTCTATTTTCTACATAATTATAATTTTCATGCATAAACAATAAATAGTAATTAACATGTCCAAAAATCTAAGAAGAAATAAACCCTCATAGTGTAGATTTTAGATTTTCTAGTATATTTTAGTAGATTTGTTGTGACAAATTGTCGAGTTGAATATCCACAGTAGTTTACAGATCAAGAACTAAAATCATGATACAAACCATATCCAAGGAATGGATTTCATCTAAAGTTAAAACTTATCTAGTGAAGGATTCAAAATACATGAACAAGCATGTACGGTTATAGGATCTGCTATATTAGAAACTTATATATAGTAATGATAACGATATGGCAATATGACATTGACATGTGGAAATAATATGCATCCTATAGCAATGTAATAAATGTTATATTTGACTTAATATACACCATTTGATATAAAATATTTTAAATCCAACATTGTATATCCCATCCTATATAACATTTATTGCTTTGTTGTGAAGTGCATATTGATTATCCATCAACATACTCTACTTCCAATTAGATCAATATTGATCATAAAACATTATATCTACATATTTCTATACACCAACCAAAGTAACAATCAAGAATAAATATGTAATAGTAATAATTAGTTAATGCTAGCGATATATTTAAATCCATATATAAGGATATCATTTAAAGACTAAGTACTTATCTTCATTATCATATGTAAAGGAAACTACACTCAAATATTAAAATCACAATTTTGTTACATGTTGACTCCAACAAATACAAGACACTAATTAACCCAATACATCATGTAAATTAAAACCATATAAATGTCTCCAATACTACATCAACCATGGCGGGATGGTGGCCCACAATATTTGGATCTAGGTCCATGTATGTGGATTGTGGAAAACATTGGTGTTTTGTGCCAAGATTCCCTGGTCAATGACAATAGGCATGAATTCATGAAATTATGTTGACTTCTCTAACACGTCAACCTCCAAGGATAACATAAGTGGTCAACAAAGTTTAATAATCTCCCATTTGGCCATTTCTCTTATGTTTTTACATTGACCTAAGAATTTGGATTCCAAGTCTCAGTACCACGGAAACTCATCACCTTTCATAGTCTTGGTGAATGAGTCATTGACCACTTATTTTTTCCTACACTTAAAAAATAACACTTTAATAGACAATAATTTCCATAATGAACTGATATTCGATGTCGATTTTTTTGAGCTAACATCATAATTCAAGTTATCTACGATTGGAACCTCAAATGTATCCCTGAGAATGAATTTATAGTATTTCCATATCTTACAAAGAGAGAAGTAGAAGTCGTCAAGGATTTCATTAAGTTATCCCTCAGTGGTTTTCGAGATGGTTAGATGTCCTTCGTCCAAGCTAACAAACATATAACATTAGTTTTCCAACATAGGATCAACCTACCGCTCACAGATCAAAGTGATATAACCTCACTTTACAATATACAGTCCTATACAAGAACTTACCAAAACTAATGTGTCCAAATGCTCATGGATATTGACACGGCCCATCTTTAATTTGTTTAGATACGCACTCTATAAATGTGCATCCTCTCCTCTAAAACCCAACTATTCTATTGTAATCTATTGTAATCCAATCTTGATCCCACATAGTTGTGGTTGAAAGGTTCACTATATGGGAGAGGGTGTAGTATCCCATATTCCTCAAATTTTGTACCATGTGCTCCAAGAGCGTATGAGAATTTCCCACCCAAGGATCATCCTCTAAACTAACATCATATACCTTTATATAAAACATTAATATATAGTATGTGAGACAAATGTAGGTTATAACCTTGTATAATATAATTATTGCATACATATTATTAGTTAAAATAGAAAATATGCAATGAAAAACACACACATTAACATCGATATTTTATCCTAAAAACTAAATACTGGAATAACTAGCAAGAATTTTTAACAGTTCTCAATGAATACATAGTTCTTATATAATCCCCTCTCAAAATAGGGTTACCTTCTAGGGCAAATTCCCTATCATAACTTCTATTGTTAGATCTTCAATCTAATGATGAATGGTCTAAATTGACTATTGAAACTGCAATATTTTACAAGGAAAATTCTCCAAAAATATCATTTTGGGGGCATTGCCATCGAAATCCCCTTGGCGGGGTGCTCCACCACCTTGACAATTATATAAGGGGTTGAGCCCATGCACTATGAATTGGGGTCCAAGAATGTATATATTATAAAATACCAAAAAATAAACCCCAAACCTCAATAAACCTAATCATGTACCTTTAGAGTCTATATAGATCATTTTAAAACTCTTTATTTTTTCGTTTTTGCTAAAGGAATTGGCAATTGCTCCAGTTTCATATTCGAGTGAGAGAGGGTTGATTCCAACCACTACCACTATAATCATTAAATGCACTTCCCCATATGTAAATGAAACACAAGTTAGACATGTAATGGATTGAACATGGGACCTTACACTTAAATTTACTTTACACTTTCATGTGCTTGCCAAGTAAACTACCCCACTTACAATAAGCTTTACAACTTTTATATAAATTTTATTAAAATATTTAAACATTGAAATAAAAATGAACATTTGTTTTGGTCAAGTTGTCTGAGTTCTCCATAGATTACATCAGGCTTGACCTGTGGCTTGAGAAGTTGCGACCCAGGGATCCAGATTCTCTTAGCTATCGGAATTAACCAATGTCTTTTACTTCTATGATGTTAGCAGAATTGCATGTGAAAGAGTATGAAAAACCACATGCATACTTTAAAGAAGAAGTAAACATAACAACAACTATCAAAATAAAAGAATACAAACAAGTTGATAATGGAGTTCACCTGGTGTGGCTTACTTCTCCGAGCCTGATGTCAAGAGTGAGGAGGCCGCTTCATTAAATGTTGCAAGTTGTTGATGAGTACATGATGTATTCTTTGTCAATACAAAGAATAACTCCCTTAACTAGAGTGGCATGTCTCTCCATGAGACACTCTTCTATAAGAACTCTCACTCATAAAAGCTCTCCTTCAACATGACAAAATATCAAACTCTCACATGAAGTTGCATACAAGGACCCTTTGACAAAATGGAAAATAAGGATCTCAACATCAAATCACCATCTCTACAAAAATCAAAAGAAGGTGTGGCATCAATGCATCTTATACCTCCACTTCCGAGGATGGCATGAAAATGCACACCTTTGCTAAAGAAACATGTTGCACAATTGAATTTCTGGTGAAAAATCATGAAATGTGATTGTAAACTTGACCCCTTTCTGACTCAGTCAAATTTGGCCTCCCCGACAATCTCAAAGATTTCTCAAAGATTCTCTTTTGCAGGTTGAATGAAATTTGGTTGTATAAACAAAGAAACTAATCACACCACCACTTTCCTTGTGAAATTTTGAGAAATATGAGTATAAAGCTGGCCTGGTTTTGAAACTGTCATTTTTGGGCCGCCAAGGAATCTTTCATATTCCATGCAAATTTCTGCATCAAGATTCCACCTTCATGGTTCCGCCTTCAACATTTTGATTATGAAAAATCCACTGCTCAGATCAAAAAACTAACCATACCATGATACTGCTGGTGAAATTTTGGTTAATCTGAGTATAAACTTGGCATCATTCAGTCTCTATCAAAATTTAGCTCCAAGGAATCTAGAAAGATTCCTCCAAGATTCCCTGTGTCAGGGTTCCATCACTCCATGTTCCATCGCTTGTTAAGGCTCTGCCCTCGGTCTACGTGTTGCATCATGGTTCCATGGGCATTAAATTCAATTCATTATTCCGCTCGACCTCCCTCCGTTCCTTTGGCAAACAAATGAACACAATATTTTTATATAATTCTCTAGGTAGAATTACCAACACCGCTTGTGTTGGCACGTTGGTTAAAATAGAGAACTATTGGAGGGGAAGGTTGGGCTCCATAACCACCACACCATTTTTATACTTGGTTTTTTTTTTGGTGGGTTGTCATATTAAGTGGAGTTTTTAAATAATGAATCCATACATGTGGGGTCGGCCATCCGATCGGTGCATGTTCAA
>APFE030229743.1:2234-26179 GCA_000404065.3 Pinus taeda
GAGGGGTTTTGGGGGTAGCGCCCCCAAAGCTAAGAATAGATGTAAAATTGCCTTGTAAAAGTATAGTAGTTTTTAGTTAATCTGGGCCGTTCATTAGGCGGAGATCTGATGGTAGAAGTTATGTTTAATTTAGGGTTTTTTGCACTAGAAGGCAACCCCTCACTATATATGAGAGAATTGTATTGCGTCTATGTAGATCTGTATTTTGACTGAGAAAGAGAGAGGAGATTGAGAGCGAAGAGGGTGTTACAGCGGATCTGCTGTAGGTTGCATCTCTTCAGTTTGCTGGATAATATAAAAGGAAGGACTGGTTGTTTCTCCGTGGACGTCGCCCAAACTGGGTGAACCACGTACATCTGTGTCTCTCTTGTTTTATGCGTTTTCTGTGTTTATATTTCTGCAATATTTTATGTGTTCCATTGCTCCGTAATATATAATTTTCTAAGAACTGCAAACTTGCCTCTGTTTCTCTACTTTAGCTCAAAATCCCATTTTCCCCTCTCCTTAGCTCTCCAATTCAACAATGAAGTTAACAAAAAAATGCTTGAAATGGCCTTTATACCTTTCTCCTTTAATTTTTCACTAACCAAGACCCACTCTTCTATAGTTTTGATAGCTTTTTCAAAATGCTCTATTTCACTTACATCTGAATTTTTCCTTTTTGCAGGTGGACTTAATACATTGAATTTTTGCAGTGGCAGTAGTTGACTTTGTCACCAAGAACAATTGCTGAGTGCTTATTACATATAGAAACAATTAAATTACATGAAATTTTTACAAAAATGGAAAAACTATGTTTTCACCTCAAAACAGAGTTTTGAGGTGAAAAAGATTTATTGAGCATATCAGGCGTAAACTTATAACTTTATGAACCTTCATGTGCCTGCTGACCTCTTTATTAGAGCATGACTAACAAAACCTAAGACCTAATGGAACTAAACCCTAGGACTATTTGTTATAGATGAAATGAAAAAAGATGACAGTGAATGACTAAAAAAAATGTGTAAACAAGTCAGCAGGTGGATGTCATGAGGGAAACTAACATGAAACTACTACCATCAGTTGATCCATGACCTAATGGAATGCAGCTGATCGAATGAGACACCTAATATGCATGCAAACGAGCAATTTGATCACTGATGGAAGTGTGAAGACACTGACACTAACATTGGCTCCAATGGGGATGGTAGCTCCTGGGATCACAAATCTTTGGAAAAGCGAATTAGTGCCTTCATCCATTGCGCAATATGGAATCAATAACTTTAGTACACCAAAACAAACACCTTGACTCAAGACTCATAGCAAAACCGACTCAACTGGGACTAACTCAAACAACTGACACTAAATAATAAAAAACTAAAGCCATACATTCAACTTTATAGCCTTCACTTCGGGCCCCAAGCTAAATGAATGGTGACAATGCACACTTTTTAATGAAAGGAACAAATGACAAATGTGATAGTAGAAAAATCCTTAGAGATAGTACCATTTCAGAAGCCTACCATTTACTGGTCCTCCTGAACAATCTTCCCCATTCATTTCTTTGAGTAGAAAAGCATTTTGCCCTCTATATGCAACAATTCTGTATGGTCCCTTCCATAGGTTCTCAAACTTGCCGTGCATTCCTTTATCCTCGTTTCTAGCATCCCACTGTAACACTATGTCTTCAATCTGAAATTTGTCCACCTTTGCCTTCTGATCACAAATCTTTTAATTCTCTCATGCAGCCTAAAGGTATTCTAAAAAACTTCCTCTCTCGTCTGCTGTAAATGGATCATTTGACTTATTCTCCATTGAAAATGATCTTCCTTGTTGCCAACTTCCTACGGAATTTTTACAATCGGGACTACAAGAGATGTCGGGAATACCATGTCAATACCATATACAATCTCGAATGGAGACATTCCTATTGACTTCTTTTGTCTTACCCTCTCAGCCCATAGTGCATTAACCAATTTTTTATGCCAGTTTTTCTTATTGGTTTCCAATAGCTTTTTAATGATGTTGACCAATTAATTGTTTAAGGATTCGACCAATCTGTTACCTTGCGGATAATATGTAGTAGAATGTCCTATGGTAATTTTTTATTTGCAGCAAAAGTTAATCATCTTTTTGGACTTGAAAGCGGCTGTGTTATTTGTAATAAGTTTGTTAAGATAGCCAAAACGTGACAAAATATTTGTTTCAAGAAACTGAATTATTACTGAGTCCATGGCTTGCCTCAATCCACTTTGTGAAATAATCCATCGCTGTCAAGATCCACTTGTGTTGAGTTGAAGATGTGGGATGGATCTTGCCAATGAAATCTAGACCCCATTGCTGAAATGGTGCACTAATTTCGACTGGCTTGAGAGGTAGAGGCTGCAACTTTCTTCTTCCCCGAAAAATCTGGCATTCATGATAGCTTGTGACATTTTTGTAAAAATCAACAAACAAGTTAGGCCAGTAGTAACCCACTCTCAAAATTTTGTTCGTCGTCGTCTTCCAAAATAAGTGACCTCCACAGTCTCCCTTATGAAAATCACTCATGACCTGTTGGGCTTCATCTTCAGTTAAGCAATTCAGCAAAATGCCTCCACGATCCTTCCGATAAAGTGCATTGTTTAGAATGAAAAATCTAGCAGCCTTAAGTTTTAGATTTCTACCTTTATTTTTAGCCATCCCCGATGGTGGTGAAAGATGTTGAAGCATGTACACAATATCTGAATATGAAGGAGATTGGAGAAAAATTTCAGATACCTAAACCAGCAAACTATCTTCTTCTTCTTCAGACATGGCTGCAATAAGATTAATATATAATGCATGTAAATTGGACTTCACCATTAACTTTGCTAGATCCTGCCCCTTGATTAGCTTTGTGGGCTTTATCTCCAAGTCATATTCTAGCAATGCTGTGATCCATTTTCCCCACCGTCCTGCCGGATCTATTTGTACGAAAACATATTTAACTGCTGCATTAGGGACATAAGAAAGGATATGAGAGTGCAGAATATATACCCAGAAGTCTTTCAAAGCTTTAACTAAGGCAAGAGCTTGCTTCTCAATGATGTTGTATTTCAGGGCTGCATCCCTAATTGTCCTACTAAAAAAGGCAATTGGTTTTTCTAGCTGATCTCTTTTCTACATTAGAACTGTTGTCGTAGTATGTTTAGAAGTGAATGAAAATAATATGAAATCCTGTGAATAATCTAGATTGATCAAAATCAGGGCTGAAGAAAGAGCAAACTTTACTAGGTTAAAAGACTTCATAGTGTACTCAGTCCATTTGACCACACTATCCTTCTTCAACATATTAGTAATTTCCCTCAAGTGTTCAGCTAGATTAGGCACAAACCGACGTAAGAAATTCATCTTACTGTTAAACGCTTGGATCTCTTTCTTATTACGAGGAAAATCTAACTTATGTATAGCTTCCACCCTTGTAGGATCGATGTAGACTCCTTCCTTTGATATTATGTGACCGAATAGCTTCCCTTCATCCATACCGAACAGGCTCTTTTTGGGATTCAGTGATATTCCATATTTTCTGCAACGCTGAAAAACAATTTTCAGATGGTAAAGATGCTCTTCATCTAATTTTGAAAAGACAGTCAAATCATCAAGATATACTACTAAAAACACATCTTTTTCATTTGCGAAGGCAATGTCCATGGCACGCTGAAATGTTGCTCCAGCATTCTTTAAACCAAATGACATCTTGGCATAGTGGAATGTTCCCCAAGGAGTGGTGAATGTTGTCTTGTCCCTGTCATCTTCATGTACCAAAATTTGATTGTAGCCTGAATATCCATCGAGCAGTGACATACGAGATGCTCCAACTACTCTCTAGAGAATGTGGTCCATTTTCGGCAGCGGGTAGTTATCCTTTAATGACACTTTATTCAAATTTCTGAAATCTATGCACAATATGATCTCACCTGTCTTCTTCCTTACAGGAACCAGATTGGAGATGTAATATGAAAATCTGATCGGAACGATTATACTAGCCTTGTACAATCGATTTACCTCTTTTTCTATTGATGGCAACAACTTCGGATTTATCCTTCTCAGCCTTTGGTGAAATGGCTTCTGATTTGGCTTAATAGGAATTATATGCTGAATTATACTTTTGTCATACTCCTTTAAATCTGTATAATCCCAAGCGAATACATCAGAAATGAAGACAATAAACTAATGTATTTAGCTTTTACCTGAGGATATAATTCCTTTGACAACTTCACCATCTTTGGATTCTTGGCTATTCCAACATTTACATCTTCAACACCCTTCTCGGTCTGCACTAAGCTTGGCCTTTGGGCTACATCATCTTGATCAAATAGTTCCTCTAAAGGTATAATGCCTTTAGGGATGACATTATCTTTCAACTATAATACTTCCATCTGATTTACCTCTATTTCTGGTTCATCATCATCTTGCTCACCATCTATAGAGGTGTCTTTATACTTGCCTTAATTTTGCAGAAAATCATCAATTTCTTTGTCATCCTAAAACACCTGCCAATATCTCAGATTATCAGGAACCACTGGGCTATGACTCACATGAATTTCAAACTTATTGTTTGAATTCATTGGGATCTTCAAATTAATTGTAGTTGTAGCAAGAGAATCTGCAATGATATTTTGTGTACGAGGGACACATGTCAAAGTATAATTTGGAAACATCCTTAAAATATCTAAAATTGCATTACGGTAAGCCTTCATTCACAGATGTTTTGCTTGGTATTCACCCTTGACTTGTTTGATTATTAACTCTAAGTCTCCATAAACTGAAATTTTCTTTGCATTCAACTTGTTGAGTATCTTCAACCCTGCAAGCAATGCCTCATACTCTGCTTCATTGTTAGAACAATAAAAAGCCAATTTATATGAACAAATTCCTACATTTCTTGGGACTTTATTTGGTAGGAAAGCTGGGCTGCATATCCAAATCCCAATACCTGCACCATCCTTACCTACTGCTCCATCGAAATCCATACTCCATAAACGAGCTTCTTCCTCCAAGTGCTGGAATTTTGTCTGCTCTTCTATCTTTGGCTGTTGTCCATCAATTTTCTGTTATTGGCGGATCATAGAATACTCAATGGTACTTGCAAGCTTTTGCCTCTCTTGATCAAGTACTGCCCTGAAATTTTCTGTTATCTTTGGAACATCTTCCACTTCAACTAATTGGCTATTTACATCATTAAAACCACTATATGGATAAAGAACAAAAGGTTCTAAATCTGTATGTACAGAGTTAATTGGATGATTCAAAGGTTTCTCCTTGCTTGTGGTCATATACTTCATCTTCTTCTCCCTATATAACTTTTTCAGCTGAACAAACGCGGGAATAGTGGCATAGGAGAAATGCAATTGCAATGTCCCTTTCAGTTTTGCCCATGACCTAGATAAAAGCATGCCAAATCTAGGGGGAATGTCTACCACAACTACATCCAGGAGAACATTCTTTGCTGGAATCTAATCTAAAGTCACAACCAAATCCTTGATAAGACCAATACATCTAACCCTACCAGAATCAAAAGAATAAAGATCATGATAGTTACGAGTGATGTCGAGACCCAATTTTTCCATAATTCTCTTTGGCATCAGTTTATGGGATGCTCCTGAATTAAACATGCCATTGTGCAAGACATACTCATGCAATCTAAAGTTGATGTAAAACGGGGCTACTTCACTATCCTCATATTGGCCTTCTAATGCAGGACCAAAAATAAGCTCGGGTTGGTCATCCTCCACATTAACCATATTAGACAGGGGATCTACATTTAAAATCTTTGACACTTGACTCTTATAACTACTATTCTTCATTAATTCTGTCAGAGGTATCGACACTTTTAACTTAGCAATCTCATTCTCTAGGCTAAAGGCTATAATTTTATCTACCTCTTTGAACAGAGAATCTTTCTTTTCAGTCTTTTCCTTGGATGTACTTGGTTGATTTGTCTTCTCATTTGCAGATTGTACTTTGCTAGAAGTAGGATCTACTGGCTCCTTTCCTTTTTTCTAAACATTTGAAGAATCGTTCTTAGGCTGTGCTGCTTCCTTTTGCTTTTGGACCAGATTGATTGGTACATCCCTGCTCCTAAGTGAATACTGTCTTTGTGGAACTGTCAGTGCGTTCATATATCCCCTCTGATATTCATCTGATTCTTCTTCCAAGATTGTTTCATTGGCTAGTATAAAATCCTCATATTTCTATACATCTGGGATCTCTGAATATTCCTCATCCTCCGTGATATAGATAGGCAAACCATCTACTATAAAAAAGTGATTTTCCTCTCCTATTGGATCTTCATCATCCTCTGACTCTAGGCCATGCACATAATTCTGCTATAGAGGTGTTTTGACTTGCTACTATGTTGATTGATCTTGTGCTCTTTGCTCCCGCTGTTTGATCCTGCACTGTGGTTTCTGCTGGTTGCAGAAATTTGGATTTGTGATTGGCGTCCCAGGCTTATCTGCAATTGTCAATATGTCAAATATTTTCTCAATTTTACGAAGCAAATGATCAGCCTTTACATCTGAGGAAGAAGCCTCTTCCTTTATGGTCACTTTCTTTTCGGTCTTCATCCTACCTCTTTTAGCTAGCAGATTTGTCTCCACACTCATGACATTTTTTTGCATATCCTCCAATATAGCAGGATCTCGTTCTCTCAATTGGTATGCCATGTCGGGATCAAAACCGTCGGGGAATTTTATCAAAGCCAACCCCATCAGTGGCTTGATATTAGTTGGAATAGCATTATAGACAGTATTGAATCTCACACAGTAATCCTAAACACTTTCACCAACATTCCTCTTTATATTTTCATACTTGGAAAGAATTTGGAGTGGATTTTTCTTTACCTCCCAACGATCCAGGAATTGCCTATGGAGAACCGACAATGTATTGATAGTCCCCGCGGGTAGTGCTCTGAATCACTTTTGAACCTCGCCTCCAAAACTTTTCACAAACAATTGGATGGTTACATTCTCTTCATCTATCTCATGAAGATCAAATAAGTCATTCATCCTATCAACATGTTGCTGCGTTGTGATACCTTGCGTAGCATCAAACAATGGTATCTTACTTTGGTAATTAGCAGGCATAACATCCAAGTTTTGTGGAAAAGAAAGAGGTGCATATCTAGCAGCCATTACTCGAGGTGGATTGGAAACTGGCCTTGGGGAAACATAAGGATTTATAACAACAAGGGCAGTCAATGTGATGGGTGTTTGAGGGGTTGAAGGAGGAGGAGAGGTGACAGATCTCTGATCAGATATGCTAGTTTGAATGGGAAGGGTAGGGATAAACTAAGGTTGAGAATGAACCTCAGAATTAGATGAGAAAGCAAATGGACCAAGAGTAGCAGATGCTGATTCTAGAAGCTCAGGGATATTAGTAGTTACAATGGATGATTGAAGAGAATTTAAGATATAATAATCAATTGATCTATTTTCCCTTTCATGTTCAACAACTTCAACAAATTTCGGATTTAAAATGGTATCATCAATCACAGATTCTGATTTGGTTTCAAACAAAGAAAGATCAAAATGTTCATCAAAAGGGAGATCTTCAAGATATTGAAACTCGACTGGGCATGAATGAGATCTGAAAACTGGTCTAGGACTCAATGAGATTAGGATTTTCAAACACGGGAGGAGGATCAGGATCAGGATTGGCCCTCGTGTATCTTCTTGAAGCCAGTGTGTTTGATTTTTCCCCAAAATTCAAATGGACATTACAATTTTTTCAGCCTAATGAATTCTAAACCTATCATCCAAAAGTCTAGAATTTTGTTTTTAAAGTACTAGGGTAATATATTTCATTTCTTCCTTAGTATGGTTGCCGCTATGTTAGTGCCTTGATCTACCTTAGGCTGAAGGAAGGCAGGTCTAGGGTAACATCAAACCACGCTTAACCTGGTAACCAGCCCTACCCAGTCGGGAGAGGGATCTCTCCTTATCAATCTCAATTAGGATATTGGAAATTAGGGCTTGAGATGACTTAATTTAATGTAGATTTTAGGCTAGGTATAGTAGCTCAGGGTTTTAGGTTTGATTTTTAGGTTTTGGTTGTTGGATCAATTGGAGAAGGCAGATTGGGTCCGTGAAATCAACTCAGGGATACAATCATGTTCTGTGGGGCGAGGAAGACAAAGATTTATGTACTAGAAAAGGATTAATATGGTATATTAAGATAGTTGAGGAATTGTGGAGGGCATAAAGAAACTATGAATCCTCTTCAAACAGTTGAAAACATTGAAAACCAAATGCATTCCCAAGACAAAGCACAACAGTGTATTTTTTGTCCATTCACCTTGATTCATTTAGTTTTAGAAGATAAAGATGGATTTGGATACATATAAAACATATAAAAAACGTATTACAAAGAAGAAACAATACATAAACTCACTGTCACAAGAATCCCACAAAAATAGCTATGAAACCTGGTTTTATTCCTTGCCAAATTGCTGATACAAATGTTCAGTGAGTGCCACCACTTCTACCAAAGCCCAACCTTTTCAAATGACTAAGAATTACATAATATAGGCAATGAAACCACTCATGCTATCTATCAGGGTCGAATCCATGAGAAGAGGGGTGGTTTCAATCACATCTAAACTAAGAACATGAATATAGGCAGTGGAACAACTTGCCTCTAAAACCAAGGAAACTAATTCATTACAACTCAAAACCACTTGGAACTTGATGTATCTATCCTATGAAGTGATTTTCATCCAAATTTACATCGAATTCATCATTTTCCATGCTTACATTTACCAAGAAATGAGGAAAAAGTGATCTCCCAAGACAGCTACAAAAAATCTGGAAAATCAAGCAAAATTGGCAAAATCAATTTAATGTGCAGCTCCAAAATTTTAATGCACAACGATTTTTCTAGGCCAATTTTGGAGGCCTTCTCGGAGTCCAAGTCAAGTCCAGGATAGCTCTTTAGAAATCTCGTCGAGTCTACTTTTTGGAACAACTTGAATTTCGGAATTTGGAGTTCATTTGCCCCTCAAAAAATTCATTCTCCCAAGACTGCTTCCTGTGTGGCAAAAAAGTGGCAAAGAGGGCACTTTTTGGGTGTTTTTGCCCTTTTGGAGACCTAGAACTTGTCCAAAATTCCTCACTATCTCTAAGCTTGCTTTTTTTTCCATGCTAATTCCAAATATATAAGTCGTTTTTCAAATGGATGTCCCCAATAAAAGCGCAGTGCCGGTGGCGCTGCACACCTATTGGAAAAACCTGTTTTTCCAATTTAAAAATTCAAAAATGACAAAATTTTCTCCAAATTTCTTGAAATTTGGCATGAATGATCCATTTTAGGTGTTTTGATGGGCCAATAATGCTTCAGCCAAGATCTTGAGTTTATATTTCTCTTTTTTTCTCCTCAAAGCTCTTTTTAGCTTAGCTTTTAGCCTCTTTTTCCTTCCATTGCAAATCTTGTTCCGTGTTAGGTAGTGATAGGCCATATGGCACATCATTCTCTTCTATTTGTTAGCTTTCTCAAGCAACTTATCAAGGTGAATGTTCACCCTTTTCAACCATGTCTCTCTGTCATTCTCAATTTATTTCTCAAGGGAGGTCATCTCGATCTTTCTTTTCTTTGCATCTTGCCTATCTTCCCTGATCATTTGCAGCTCCTTAATAGCTTGCTTATCTATCAATTTCTTCTTTTCCTACTCAAGAAAGTTGATGATCCATTTGGCCCTCTCAAGGTTAAGTGATAAGGCTTGTATTTCAGCCTCCTTCTCTTTGATAATCATGTCCTTGAGTCTTGAGCTTTGAGAGCCCAAATCAGTGACATCCTCCTCAATCAAAATAAAATCCCTGTCTTGCCCTTTAGTACGGCCCTCCTCATGCATTTTATGTTTCCCTTTGTTTTTACTCTTTGGCTGTTGGCCAACCTTTATAGCTGGAGAAGAAGGAAAAGCCCCTTCCACCCCTGGTGGAGATAGTAGTCGCTTGGCAGCAGCAAAAAGCCTCCTTGTGCCTTTCTCATAGGTGACAAACACCAGCACACCTGTAGTCTCGGTCTCATGAACACCTGGCTGTCTTGATGGCCCTCCTTCCTCCTGAGACACTGATGGAATCACCTGAGGGCCTTTGAAAATCTCATGGGCAATAAAGGTATCCCATGGTATGTTCGACAAGCTTAGCTAATGCAAGACAACAATTTTGATCAGTGAGAAGTGGTAAATACTGCTGAGTTGTTGAGGAAAAGGTTTCCTTTGAACATAGTGAGCTATCTTCTTAATATTCCTGTATACAAAGTAAGGGAGGTTCATCATCCTTACTCTTGTGAAGTGCATCAACAACTTGATATGATATGCATATAGGTGGGAAAACCTTCCTTCACAGGTGAAATACTTGATGATGAGTTTCATTAGAGGAGCATAAATGTTTTGGGAGTGTTTGAAAGGAAAAACAATGCTGATTTAATTGTGATATCCAGCCTTAACATAAGGCTCATAATGTTCTCTACCCACATACTACCCCTTATTCCATTGCTCACCTACATTAGGGATGCCTGTTGCTTCTGAAATGTTGGTAGGTTTCAAGGTGAAAGAGACACCAACAAGGTTCACCTGGCCATTATGGAGATGGATAACAAACAACCTAGCAAGCTCATGATGAAATTTTACCCTCTCTACCATGTCACAAAATTGATAACAAGACTGGTCTTTAAAGTTAGCTACAACAAGAGGGCAAGAAAGCAATTCTATAAGAGTGTTGGGCTCCTCTCGGATGATCTTCCCCCTTTGTGTGGCTTTCTTGGCACATGAGCTTCTCTGCAAGAATCACTCAGAGTTTCCTCTTCCCTCTCATAATCTGAATCTTTCTCCATGCTTTTGGTAATATGATGGGTGATGAAGTTTGTAGTGAAAATAGATGAGTATGAAGAGATTTTGAAATATAAAGTAAGTGAAATGTAAGGTGAGGGTGAATGTTTGAAGGAATTAGGGTAAAGGATCTATGAAGGAATGGGGGAAATGAAGCAGTAGAGTTTTCAAATGTGAGATTAGGGTTTGTTAATGAAGTAGGTGTAATGAGGATGTAGGATTTGGGAGTTTGGGAATGGGGAATTTGGGGCTAGGGTTTGATGTAGAAATTAGGGTTTAGTGGAATAGAGCTTGTTGAGTGATGAAAAGTGAAGATGAGTTGGTAAACTAAGTGTAAATAGAGGAGAATGGCCACAAATGATCCTTAATGGCTTATGAAAGGTAGATTAGCTTATATAGGATTTATGAGAGAAATATCAATGCTAATAGGGTTTACATGAACTGATGACAATCACACTCAAAAAATCAAGCAAAAACTTTTCTTTTGCAAGATAATAGGCTATACTTACTTGGCATGAGCTTTGAGTAGCTTAGAAGATGATTTGATAACCCAATTGATGAATTTTAAACTTCCCAGCAGATGCGCAGTGCATGCCAACAGGTGCGTAGTGCCATTTTAATGCACAATGCCTAAACAAATTTTTACTGGAAACCTGCCACAGGTGCGCAACGTTGATTTAATGCGTAGTGCTAGGGAGAAAACTACAAACTTGCCTTTGTTTCTCTACTTTAGCTCAAAATCGCGTTTTCCATTCTCCTTAGCTCTGCAATTCAACAATGAAGTTAACAAAAAAACACTTGAAATGGCCTTTATACCTTTCTCCTTTAATTTTTCATTAACCAAGACCCACTCTTCTATAGTTTTCATAGCTTTTTCAAAATTCTTTGTTTCACTTACATTTGACTTTTTCCCTTTTGCAGGTGGACTTATTACATTGAATTTTTGCAGTGGCAGGAGTTGACTTTATCACTAGGAACAATTGCTGAGTGCTTATTACATATAGAAACAATTAAATTACATGGAATTTTTACAAAAATGGAAAAACTCTGTTTTCACCTCAAAACAGAGTTTTGAGGTGAAAAATATTTATTGAGCATATCAAGTAAACTTATAACTTTATGAACCTTCATGTGCCTGCTGACCTCTTTATTAGAGCATGACTGACAAACCCTAAGACCTAATGGAACTAAACCCTATGACTATTTTTTATAGATGAAATGAAACATGATGACTATGAATGACTAAAAAAAATGTGTAAACATGTCAGCAGGTGGATGTCATGAGGGAAACTGACATGAAACCACTACCATCAACTGATCCGTGACCTAATGGAATGCAGCTAATCGAATGAGACACCTAATATGCATGCAAAATAGCAATTTGATCACTGATGGAAGTGTGAAGAAGTAATCATGCCTAGGAATAGGGGCAAGGAAGCATTGACTAAGAAGAGAAGATAATATACATTAGATTCAAGATGAAACAAAGAAAAGAAAGAAATAAGAATAGAAGAATATAAATCTCCATTAGAGTTTCATATGATTGAAAGAGATAAGAGATAGAGGAGGAGCATTAATTTAACATAAGCGTCCATACCCTTATTGATCTAGAAGAAAAGAATATGCAGTGGAATGTCAAGTCTAGAAGATGATAATCTTGTCTTAGTTGAGTTGGAAAGGACTACCAAGTCCAAAAGAGGAAGCAACTACGTACATTCATAAGGCTATATATAGATATGCCACAATGACAGGTCAATGTGATGCTAGCCTTGTCTATGCTTAGTTAGAAATTCTAATTAGATATATAACTAGAGCCTTCAATGACTCATTCTAGAAGAATTTTTGAATAATGTAGACTCTAGGAATGGAACCCTAAAAGTGTCAAAAATTGTTTAATCATGGATGTTGTTAAGTTGGGGAAGAGGATAAGAAGCATGCTAAAATCAATAATGCAAAGTCTCAAAGTAAACAAAGTCCTTTGGAAAATATCACATGTTGAACCTAGATCAACCATAATTTGGAGTCAATTAGATGAACATGGTAAAATTATTGATATAATATGGATCTAAATGCCTTGGACTAATGACAATTTGTTAAATATTTTCCTTGAGGAAGGTAAGAATCAACTTCTAATTTGAGTAAAAAGTTTTGTGGGTGTTCTCCTTGTTGAAAAATGTAACTAGGTTTGGTTTTCATAATTATGATTGTACTTGTATCAATATGTATTTCATGTAAAAGAAAAAAGAAGAAAAATAAATTTATTATTATTATTATTATTATCTATTCAAAGCATGTTATTCATGCTTCTAGGGTTTATTGAGCGAAAAATAGATTTTGTCATGTGTCAAAGTCACATTTGGACTATTTGTAAGAATTTATTTATTTATTTATTTATTTATTATTATTATTATTATATATATATTTTTTTAATTTTTTTTATATATTTTTTTTAATTTTTTTTTTTTTTTTTTTTTTTTTTTTTTTTTTTTTTTTTTTTTTTTTTTTTTTTTTCGAGTCAAAAGAGTCAATTTTTTCACCACAAGACCAATTCATCCCTCTAGATGGACAAGTCGGCTAGCCCATAAGTTGTCTCTTCATATAGTCAAAAAACTATATATTGGAAACTGTGATCCACATTTTGGAAACTAATTTGATTTATGTGTGAGTTTTATGAGGCAGATTATGTTAGATTGCAGGTTCGAAATTACAGGCCCTAAGATTTTAGGGAGGTTGAAATTTCATGGATGGACTAGAATTCAAGTATTTGACCAACATTGACTTTTGTTGACTATGACTTGTTGAAGATGGATTTATGGAGAGCTGAATTGGCTTCGTGTGGCAGTCTTGGTCTTTGTCTTGGGTCTTGCATATCTCACTTTGATATGATTCTATAAGAAGAGGAGTTATTTGGGTTTTCCCCCTTGTGGGGTTTTTCCCTAGCTCAGAGCTTGCATCTTTATGTACTTTATCTTTTGTGATCTTCATGTTTTATAGTTTGCTAATTTCTTGATGAAGAAGAATATAAATTAATAAGAAGCCAAAAAACATTGACAAGTAGTCATCAAATTAAAAGAAATATACCTAATCTACACGTTATTATTTATAAACATGGTTTCAGAGCTAAGGTGAAAGGAAGGTAGTTTTAAGATCACTCTTTGTTGGCATATTTAAAGACACCTCTACAACAATCATCTCACTCTGAAGATCAAACTACATTTGAGGACACTTTTTGCAGAGGCTGAAGAAAAAAATATGAAGAAAATAATTTTGTAGTAGCTTAAGAACATTCCTAGAAGCTTGAAGATTCCATCATACTCCCAATAAGGTAATATCCATTTGTATAGAAGGTATATAAAAGTTTATTTCTAAGGCTTTATGTGAAATTTTAGACATACATTATTTTTAAGTCATATAAATAACATAATGAAAAGGTCTGCATTATACTCTTTGACCAAGGTATGGTCTATTTTGCGGCATGAACCTGAGGCACAAAAGGAAGAAACTATTCAGTAGTTCTATAACACAAATATTCTCACTATAATGAAAAATTTATGTACAAGTTCCTATGACAATACATGTTTCAATGATGAAATTTTTAATGACATATCTCTCCATATAGAAAGTTTCTATAACAAATATTTCTGGGCATATACATAGCGAAGGAGTAGACCAAAGGTGAATGTGGAACTTGAACAACAATGTTTTCTATACTTGTGAAATCAAAAAGGCATTCGAAGCATCAATTTTTTTTATGGCATTTCTAATAAAAACCATTATCTTTATATAAGGGGCAAAAACACTATCATATCTATGTAATAAAGGTAGACTACAATCTCTATAAAACAAGGCATTCCTAGGGATAGAAACATGATGGAATTTGAATCTTCTCTATGGATTCTAAGCTCACAACACAAGTTACTTATCTGAAGCATTTCATATCCAAGACAGAGAAGGACTATTAAGGATGAAAAATAAAACTACAATTAATCTCTTCTCAACTAATATCGATGCCTATTATATGAAGATACATGAGGTGTATGTGAATTCTTTTGCATATGTACATACTTTGAGTTATATTGTTTTTAACATGATACTTTGTGACAACCTATTTTTACCCGAAGTTTGTAACATATGTTCAAGGAGGTTAGAAGATTATACCTATTTATGATTTGAATTACTATCATCATTCTTTAGTGGAATCCACACTCTATGACACCTTGGTCAAAGCATTATGTGAAGGACAAAAGTGTGTTGTATTTAAAGGAACCAAAACATATGGATTATCTCTAAGACATGTAAATGTACTAATGATGAGGACATACAAAGCAACATCTTTCTGTGACATTTATGGAAACATACCTGCGTTCTTTATGAGAGCATTGCTACCACAATAGATGAGGTATCTAGAGGATATAAGTATGAAAACTAGTGTTAGAAAAAATATATAAGACAACTCTCATGAAGAACAAAAACTTCTATAATTCACCTCCTTAGTTCATCTCCTAGTTTGAAGATCGAGATGTTGAAGCTTTATGGATGAATTGTAATTTGAATCCTATCTCTATAACACAGTACATGAAATAGACACGCTACCTGGATCTCCTTCCTATACATAATAGAAGATCAAGTGACATCAATGAAGCCAACCTGAATTTGAAAAGAAATGATTTAAAGGATTAAAATGAAGTTGTAAGTGAAATACCTAAAGAACATTATTCTGTGTTACATATAAACGAAATAAGTTTGGATATGTATAAAGGTCACCTTTTTGTGGAAAAGAAAGAAAACCATGTAAATCATGTAAAGGTTGAGAATTTGTGAGCCTCATCTCTGCGATATGAATATGAGAAATAGTCTCTTTTAAATGAAGTCAATACATGTCAACTAGAGGAATAAGACATTATCTCTACAAAGAGGGATAAGTAAAATCGAAGAGGTAATACATTTTGTTTATTTGCATCAAAGAATCTATGTCAAGTATATTGGACATAACACTAAGGCTTCTAGGTCATGATGAATCCTAGTTTAGAAAGCAAGAGTTAGATAATGTTCCTTTAATAAAATCGTGATAAGGTTTTCATATATGCATCATATCATTGATATTCCCTTCTCACATATGTAGACTATGTTTTATGATCAAGGAATGAAATCGTTTGTATATAGAGCACATGAATAACATCTCTAGGGTTTTAGAATGCTTGTAATATTTACATTTCCAATAATAATAGAATTTAGGGTACGTAAACCCTAGCAGAGTTTTGAATTAGAAAACCTTAGGAACATAAGCCTTAACTCATTGCCTCAGTTGTAAAAATAAAATTCTAGCTCTTGAATTTGATAGGAATGGCATCATTGATGAAAATATCCAAGTTTAAGAGGGAGCTAACTCTTTTCAAAAGGATAAGTATTATATACCTACTTTCTTTAATTATTACTATTGTTATTTTGTCTATGCACTTTTCCTTTTTGTTCTTTCGTAGTACCCTAACAAAGGTTCTAGGTCAAGGCACAATTTATCTGTGCTTGACTAATAGATGGAAGATTTGGAAGAACGTAACAAAGCATAAAGACAATAAGAAAGTAGTTCAAATGATGCTTCAAGAAGAAGTCAATTAGATAATAACATGAAAGCTAAAGAGAAGAAGTCTACCTATATCAGCTAGAAAGAGGAAGATATTTGAAGTTTTAAAAAAAATCTAAAGTCTATGACATAAAGAGAAGATGAAAAATCAATAATAATATCCTTTGGCAGAAAATTTGAAGAGTTATAATATAATTGTATTGGCAGTTGCTTGGTTCAATCCAGGAACACGTTGATTGACAATATTGATGTTGATAGAGGTACCAATTCTGAATGGAAGTTGATATAATTTATTGGAAAAGTGTGTGAGTAGAATTCTATTTTAAGGAAAAATATTTGAAGACTCGTGTAATTATACATGAAGAAAATTATCTACATAAGGTGTTTGATGAACTACTTGATGACACGTTGAAGCTATATAAGGATTAACAAAGAACCAGAAAGGCCGAAGCTCATTATAATGTGATATAGATAGAATCCAAGTAGATACAACCTATCTCCTTGAAATAACATGTTTTTGATGCTTTGATAAGTATTGTGGTTTTTCCTTCTTGCTTGAGAGGGAGTGAAGATTACTTCCTTGGTTTAGAGGGAGTGATGGGGGACACCATATTCTCCATGTTTCACACGTTATTTCTAGGACTAACAGTTGTAAGGCCAGTGAAGGAATAAGTATGGAGAATGGGGGATTGGATAAACATATAGGATTGATACTCCTTGAGTAATGGTGTCCAATATTGGAGTAGCCCCAAGGACTGATACTCTTTGAGGATTGGGAATCCAAGATAAGAGTAGTCTCGAGGACCGATATTCTTTGAGGATGGGGGAGATATCCAAGATAAGAATATTCCTATAAGTACATACTTGGTGTACATCTAGATGGGGTATGTGCCTTGAGAGGCGATGGTGGTGTCTAAATATATGCCTCCCAACATTGTTCTCTGATCTGGTGGAGAGATAGAGATTGTTAGTTAAGGCATAACTATTTTGTAATCGAAAATGCTAGTTATGATGATGCTTAATGATATTTATCAATCATAACTCTTCTTATTATAATATTTTAATTTGAGGGTATCCTTGTATCATGTTGTGTAATTATGAATACCTCCCTAGTTAAGAGGGAGTGTTGAAAAATGTAACTAGGTTCAATCTTCATAATGATCATTGTACTTGTATCAATATGTATTTCATGTAAAAGAAAAAAGAAGAAACCTAAATTTATTATTATTATTATTTTCTAGTCAAAACATGTTCTTCATGATTCTAGGGTTTGTTGAGTCAAGAATAAAAAAAATTCATGTGTCAAAGTCCCATTTGGACTATTTGTAAGAAAAATAAATCTTTTATTTTGAGTCAAAAGAGTTAATTTTGTCACCACAAGACTAATTCATCGCTCTAGATGGACAAGTTGGGTAACCCATAAGTTATGTCTCTTCATATGATTGAACAACTATATATTGGCAACTGTGCTCCACATTTTGGCAACTAATTCGATTTCTGTGCAAGCAAGAAGAAGAAAACCAACAAAGTCAAAGTAGAAGAAGAGCGAAGTGCAAGGAGAGAGAAAGTTATGTTTTTCTACCCTATTTTTTGTTCACATGTGAAAATATTCTAAGGCCACTTCTGTTGGATTATAAATCTAAAATCACAGGGCCAAAACTTCAGGGCCCAGGATTCCAGGGACGCTAAAATTTCAAGGATGGACCAGAATTCAAAGATTTGACAAACATTGACCTTTTTTTACTACGACTTGTTGAAGATGGCTTGATGGAGGGCTAACCTGGGTCTATATGGTAGTATTGGTCTTAGTCGTCGGTCTTGGATATCTCATTTTGATATGATTCGATAAGAAGAGGACTTGTTTGGGTTTTCCGCCTTGTGGGGTTTTTTCTTGTCTTGAAGCCTACACCTTTTTTTTCATTGTATTTTGTGATATTAATGTTTTAAATTTTGGTAATTATTGATAAATATGAATACAAATTAATAAGAACCCAATAAAAATTCAAAAGTAATTATCAAGTTAAAAAGAAATCTACCTAATCTATATGCATTATGATTTCTCAACCCTCCTGCCCAGCCTTCCATACTTAATTAACAAAGAACATAAAACCACTTGAAATATATTCATGTTGGTTCATTTATAGAAGAAAGAACACCACAAAGGAATAACATAGTAGAATGTAAATATCAAGAGCGCTATTCTGAGTCCTAAGAAGTGGAAGAAAAAGAAGAGGGGGGAAGTTACCATGGAAAAGGTATTATGGAGCCTTCAATTGATAAGACAAAGTAATTGATTTTAGTAATACAACCAATAATAACATATATTCAGTTGTTGAAAAAAATCATAGAGCAATTTACCAATGGAATCCTCCCTTTATACGAAAAATATGAAGGCCCACAAAGACATTGTTTTACCTCCAAATGTTATGGAGTCCAAAAGATATCACTAATGAATTAAAACAAATGGTGCAATTTGTAAGAGGTTTAAAACTAAAATCATTAATGAATTTCAAAGGAAACCTTAGCAAGACAAAGGAATAAGGCATTAATTCTTGTCATTATGTACAAGTTAGGATTCTAAACATCTTGTATCATAAGAGAACAAAGAGATAAAATAAATGGTGAATGAGTCTACAAGAGATTATGATAAAGGATATAAGGATTTTCTTGTATAGGTTCCTTATGCTATAGATAAGGAAATTCTTATACAATGATATGTGATTCACTGTTGCATAAACTTTAAGCACGCTTAAAAGTTTATGGAATAAAAAATATGAAGACCCACTAAATAAAGTACAAAATTTGGGACTAACAAGCATTGGGTAGTCTTGTTGATGAATACAAGACTGGAAGAGATGATAGAAGCGATGCAAAATTATATGCAAGATCTAACACTACAATTAGTAAAGTTAGAGATTTAGTGCACTACATGTATGGGTGATGGAAATAAAAAGGAATAATTCCACTTCAAGGTAGTATACCTCAATATGTTATAAATATTAAAGCCAATTGCAACTATGAAATTTGTGAATTAGTTGCTAACCACAAAACAAGTGAATGCATTTGATAAATAACAAGAAAAGATAGTGTTATATTTGTTAATTTAACACTCATGCCACATAAGATTGTTAGCCTAATGGGAAGAGAAATCCTAACTATCAAATAATTTACCATATAGAAACCATAAACTAGAACTATCAAAACCAAGGAGAAAAGGGGAATGATTATAGTGAAACAGGAGGCCATGGTTTAAGAAGAGGAGGGAAAGTTGGTCTAGGTGAATTTTATTGAAATTATTGTTTTATATTTCTCAAAGAGTACCATCCTAGTCCTTAATTTCCTTTGAAGAATAGGACAAACTAATATTTTATATCCATTGTGGAGTGGGAGATCACTTCATGGAGGATTACCTAATAATGTTGGAGAAAATAAGGAGTATAAAAAATCTAAATCTTCTTCAAACAATACCAAAGAATGAAGCACCAAATTATAATAAATTGAATGAACCTAAAAGATTGGGTGATGAAATAGGGGAATATGTTGTTTTACAAATAATTTATGACATACAACTTATGAAGAAAGATAAATTTATGTATCTGTTGTAGCGACTACAACCACCCTCCAAAACTTTGGCCTGCACCCAAATTCGGAGCCTCCCTTGAGAGTTTCACTTGATGGTTAATACACTTGGGTTCACTCTATGAGCTCGTGTGAGCCTTCACACCCACCTTGCTTTTTCATTCCACCCAAGATTCTTCATGTTGATGTCAATGTCTTACTTACGACCATGTTTTGGTCATGCTCGAGGTTTTCGCTTCATGTGTACATGTTACATTCGCACTCACACACGGAGTCAAATCCACTATCGAAAAAGCATCATCATGGTCGATCAATGATCAATCATGAGTGTCGTGCTTGTCACTTGCATCATCGGTCAGTCATGTTGAACATGTGTGTCTGGATGGTTTTGGTCGTCTCATTGTCAAGTCATGTTGGTGTGTATTTGTAAGATGATATGTGCATCTTTCACTCATTCACACACTTAGTCATTTTGCTAAAGTTTCGACGACCGGACTCCCCTCTGATAGTCGGACCATCACCCCGCCATCAACTTGATCGACTGTTGCCCAGAACAATGCAAATTCACCAAGCAAGTCATTTCAAGCTGTGTTTCCCATAAGAAATCAATTAGCTTCCCGCTGGTCAAACATAGGATTTGACCTGGTAGCCACCCCGAGACTCATTCCCCTTAAAAATTGCGCAGAGGCTACAGATAATGCCTACTCCGCTGGTTGGGAAAATTACGCAGATAGGCCAGACAGACACCCAATTCCTGTCCCTGTCTCCCTCAGAAAATTGCGCAACTTTTCTAGCTAGTCCTCCCGACAGTCGACCAACTGTTCATTTAGAAAATTGCGTAGTTTTCATGAGCAGGCGTTCTACAGCCAAACAGTATGCTTAAATCAGAAATTGCATATAGATGATCAGTTGGCCAACCTCCTAGCCTAAGTGTAATTTCCCTTGCCAGCATCTCCTAGCAGCAGATTGCCAGTTCCCTCCAGGAATTGCATAGTTTCCGCTGCCAAGCTCTCGACAGCTGACTACTTGTTCCCCTTGGGAATTGCACAGTTTCTGCTGCTAGTGACCCAGTAGTGAGCTGCCAGTTCCCTCCAGGAATTGCGTAGCTTTGGCTGCCAGGCTCTCAACCAGTTCCTCCAAAAAACTACAGAATTTCTGCCTATTGATACTTCATGTAGCACAACCTGTTCCTCCAAAAAATTGCGCAAATTTTGCTGTCAAGCCCTTCCTACCCACTCGTTCCAGAAAATGTTTATATTTTATCTGCCTTTCCTTATTACAGCCTAGACTATCCCTCCCAAAATTTGTGCAGTTTTTCCTTCCAGCCAAGCCAGACCTCGAAGATAGTCACTATCGACTTGGATTGCCCATCTTCATTAACCAGTGAATCTTGCTATTTTTCATCAGCAGTGCCCTGAGTCATCATCTTGCCTCCCAACCTTTCTGCCTCTCTCGGTCACCTGCATTTGAAATGATCATGTGTTATGGTAGACTAGGAGGTTTTTGGATTTGATGTCGTCTCGTCATGAATGATTGCAGGTACAGGTACACCAAAAAATATGGCACGATGATGAATGGGATGAATGAAAGGAGAAAATGCAGAAGGAAAAATTCACCAATGGACGAATGAACAATGCATGCAAAGAGACGTGCTTGCGAACGAATGATCATGAAAATATGTCTTCATAGACAGACGAATGAGAAAACATGCAAGATGTGATCACAGACGGATGAACGGACAAGCATGCAAGCCTTCCAACATACAAGGAAGGAGAAACGTGCCAAAGAAAGATTAAGTGAACTAATGACCATCGAAGAGTCTGCGCACTTTGCGATGTGGAGGTGAAGCTGTAACACACAATGAAAACATCCATCACCCAATAGCATTGCAACTCAACATGCACTCCAGTAGCAACACGAATGTACCGAGCACTGTCATGTCGAGTCATGTCATGAGTCATGTTGTCCACATATCCATTGTGAGCCATGTTGTCAATTCAATGTAATGTAACGTGGAAGTCCAAGAGACCCACTTGTTGAACAAAGAGTCATGTAAAGTCAAAAAGTCATGGAAGTCAAACAGTCAGAGGGTAGTCGAACAACCACAAGGGTCTGTTTCACCCTTGGCTATAAATACCCCCTCATTTGTACATGCAAAGGAATTTTCACCTCAGCTCCTCCCACATAGCCAAGAGAGTCTGTTATCTTTTCTTTGAGTTGTAAGCAGTGGCTCCAATGCCCCTCACATGGGGTTAGTGATGTATGGTGTAGCAATGTGTCTTGGAACTTTTGCTTGATTTTGAAGCTTGCTAACAGGCCATCACATTTTCACACATGTATTGTATCTGTTGTAAGACTAATCTTTAACACTTGTAATTCATGTTGCTTGAACCTGTGTTTAACACTTGAACTAATCCACTTGTTGTAATACACACATGTTAATGAAAATGTGTTGTATATGCTGGTAAGACTATCTCGCCTATGTAGATCATGGAAAATTTTAGGGGCTAATGTTTGCCCAGTGGGCTAATTTTCCATGATTTTTCCACAAAAAGATTCGCTAATTTCCAATTTTTATAAAAGGTGATTCGCCCAAATTTTAGAATATAAAATTATTTTACCTTTAAAATCGCCAACATATATAGAGACTATATATAAAATCATTATAAATTTGAATAATTTTACAAATATATCAATAAACATTTTATAGTTTGCATATTAGGGATTAATGAGATTCGCCAATGTTTCTAAACTTCAAGAAAAATTTCCATCCTTAAAATTTTCCTTGATGTAGATTACTCTCCCGGACAGCAGTCAGGCCTTTCACATGGAGCTTTCTATAACAACCGTTGTACTCACGTGGACTAATCCATTGAGTGTTATATGTGTTATCGTCCCTTGTGTTTTGTGACTGTCGCATCTGTGTGGACTATTTTGTCAGAAGCTGCACATGTCCTATTGTGTTGTGTGTTCCTAACAGAGTTGGGACTTCTCCCAACTGACTTGGGACTCACTCCCACCCTCTCCCTCTACGGTGAAAGAACCATTGACACAAGTGACACTTACACTCACCAGGCACGCAAACCTCACTTCTCGAAAGACAAAGTAGACCACTCTCCTGTGCTGACAAGTAAGATTTGAGGAAAACCTTTAAGATATTGGCAACCGAGCCATCGTACCAGATGAGACTCCTACACCAAATGATGTGTGGTTTAGTTGGGATTTCATACCATGGAGATCCCTTGATGTTGGCGGGTCTAGTACTGTCAAAAATATCCAAACCCAAAAAAATAACAAAATGATTACATCAATGAGGATATAAGCATGTTTAGAAACATGAATGTATTGAAAAAAATCAAATCAGATAAATGAAATAAAAGAATGATGATATTGAAGAACCTTTTGGAGATACTAACATAAGAAAAAGGTTTAGCAAGGTTTATAGAACTATTTAATATATTGAGGAACAATAACCAAAAAAAGAAATCAAATTTGTCAAGAATATTTGTTATCTAAGAGGAGATAAGATAACAAATGGGTATGATCCTCAAGTCAACTTGGAGATATAAGGACCCTTTATTCTACAAATTTTTTTTTTCACTTTATGTCGCAGGTGAAAATGCTTCCCAAGAAAACTTGAATAAAGATGGGAGACCTCACTTTGTGTTGTCTAATAATATTATCAAGTTATTGATTTGACGCTTCGACGATCTGTATTTTGTGTGGTGTTATCTTTCGGAGTCATCACATTCATGTGTTTTCGGAATCGACGTTTCGAACCAACCTCTGTGGTTCATCATCAGGATTAGATCCATGAATGAATAAGTGAGAACTCGATAGGTTTAATAAATAAAGGTTAGGGTTGGGAAGGGAAAACAACCAACAGGTTTGATGATGATATAATTCATGTTATAATTTATTTATATTTATGTTTTAATTTGTTAATGATTTTAGTTT
>APFE030229743.1:27421-55937 GCA_000404065.3 Pinus taeda
ATAAAATAGGAAATTAAAAATTATTTATTATTGATATTGTTTTTATGTTAAAATGTTTGACTGAGTATAGGGAAGGGTTACGAAAAGGAATATTATGGAGGCCAAAACAAGCGAAAAGAGGGCAGGGCACATCTAGGAGAAGGTGGAATCAGAGGTTAGAGTGGGAATCCAATTATCACTAGTTTTCCAACCATCATCGTGGTTAAGGTTGTTAGGTTTTTTACCGATTTTGATAGCTTCTCTGAATTTCTATGATGATAATGATCAATTTCGGCCACAACACTAGAGTTTTCAATACAAATATGATGATCGGTTTTACTGGAGTGCTCAACCAAATTTGAGGTTTTGGAACAATTACGCTTAATGTTAGCAACATGCTCTTGAATCCTTGTTGAGATTGATCGACCAGTCTCTCCAATGTAGGCTTGTTGAGAGTGATTGACTAGTCTCTCTAATGTAGGCTTGTTGAGATTGATGGACCAGTCTCTCCAATGCAGAAAATAACATATGGATGATTGTGCTAGTAAGGTCCACCTCCCCTACATATTAGGTCTTGTAAGAAAACCCACACAAAGCATTACCTTCATGTCGACTCTCACCATCATCTTGCTAAGAAATTGGGGGTTCTCAATACTCTTGCTGCCAGGGCTGTTTGCATTTCTTGAACAAGAAAAGAAACATCTTATGGATGTTTTTGAAAAGAATGGATATAGAAGACACTGGAAAGGAATGAAAGCTTTCAAGGAGGCTGAGAATCCTAAAAAAACAACAACCTATGGATGATTGTGATAGTAAGGTCCACCTCCCCTACATATTAGGTCTATCGTAATAAAATTCACAGAGAGCATTACCTTAATGTTGATTCTCACCATCATCCTGCTCAGAAATTGGGGGTTCTCAACACTCTTGCTACCAGGGCTGTTCGAATTTCTGATCATGATCATTTTGAACAAGAAAAGAAACATCTTATGGATGTTTTTGAAAAGAATGGATATAGAAGACACCAAGGAATGAAAGCTTTCAAGAAGGCTGAGAATCCTAAAAACAAACAACTTATGGATGATTGTGCTAGTAAGGTCCACCTCCCTTACATATTAGGTCTATCGTAAGAAAACCCACAGAGAGCATTACCTTCAGGTGGACTCTCACCATCATCCTACTAAAAAATTGGGGGTTCTCAACACTCTTGCTACTAGGGCTGTTCACATTTCTGATCATGGTCATTTTGAACAAGAAAAGAAACATCTTATGGATGTTTTTGAAAAGAATGGATATAGAAGACACCAAGGAATAAAGTCTTTCAAGAAGTCTAAGAATCCTAAAAACAAACAACCTATGGATGATTGTGCTAGTAAGGTCCACCTCCCCTACATATTAGGCAGATTCAAGAGCATGCTACTGACATTAAGCATAATCGCTCCAAAACCTCAACTTTAGCAAAAAACTCCAGTAAAACCATCACCAGGTCTATCGTAAGAAAACCCACACAGAGTATTACCTTCATGTCGTCTCTCACCATCGTCCTGCTCAGAATTTGGGGTTCTTAACACTCTTGCTACCAGGGTTGTTCGCATTTCTGATCATGATGATTTTGAACAAGAAAAGAAACATCTTATGGATGTTTTTGAAAATAATGGATATAGAAGACACCAAGGAATGTAAACTTTCAAGAAGGATGAGAATCCTAAAAACAAACAACCTATGGATGATTTTGCTAGTAAGGTCCACCTCCCCTACATATTAGGAAGATTCAAGAGCATGTTGTTGACATTAAGCATAACCGCTCCAAAACCTCAGCTTTGGCTGAGCACTCCAGTAAAACCATCACCAGGTCTATTATATGAAAACCCACAGAGAGCATTACCTTCATGCTGAATGTCCCCATCATCCTTCTCAGAAATTGGGGGTTCTCAACACTCTTGCTACCAGGGCTGCTCACATTTCTGATCATGATCATTTTGAACAAGAAAAAAACATCTTATAGATGTTTTTGAAAAGAATGGATATAGAAGAAACCAAGGAATGAAAGCTTTCAAGAAGGCTGAGAATCCTAAAAATAAACAACCTATGGATGATTGTGCTAGTAACGTCCACCTTCCCTACATATTAGGTAAATTCAAGAGCATGTTGCTGACATTAAGCATAACTGCTCCAAAACCTCAGCTTTGGCTGAGCACTCCAGTAAAACCATAACTAGGTCTATCGTAATAAAACCCACATAGAGAATTACCTTCATGCCGACTCTCACCATCATCCTGCTCAGAAATTTGGGGTTCTCAACACTCTTGCTACCAGGGTTGTTCACATTTCTGATCATGATCATTTTGAACAAGAAAAGAAACATCTTATGGATGTTTTTGAAAAGAATGGATATAGAAGACACCAAGGAATGTAAGCTTTCAAGAAGGATGAGAATCCTAGAAAAAAAAACCTATGGATGATTGTGCTAGTAAGGTCCAGCTCCCTTACATATTAGGCACCACTGATAAAATTTCTTATATTTTAAATAAAAATAACATAAAAACCTCCTTCAAACCCATGAACACCATCAACAAATGCCTAAAATCGGTAAAAGATCCTATTGATCCCAAATGCCACCAAGGGGTTTATTTGGTTCCTTGTTCTTGTGGCGAAACCTGCATTGGATAGACTGGTCGATCAATCTCAACAAGGATTCAAGAGCATGCTGCTGACATTAAGCATAAGCGCTCCAAAACCTCAACTTTGGTTGAGCACTCTAGTAAAACCAATCATCATATTTGTATTGAAAACTCTAGTGTTGTGGCCAAAATTGATCATTATCACCATAGAAAATTTAGAGAAGCTATCGAAATAGGTAAAAACCATAACAACCTTAACCGCGATGATAGTTCAAAAATGAGTGATAATTGGATTCCCACTCTAACCTCTGATTCCATCTTCTCCTAGATGCACCCTGCCCTCTTTTTGCGTGTTTTGGCCTCCATAATCTTACTTTTAGTAACCCTTCCCTATACTCAGTCAAACATTTTAACATAAAATCAATATCAATAATAAATAATTTTTAATTTCCTATTTTATTAATTAAAAAAAAGTCTAACTAAAGTTGTAGTTAATTTAAATGTCAATTATTATATTCGATCCTAATATAATTAAATAAAAACTTCATTAATTAGTCAATAATAATTGATAACAATATATTAAAGTTTATAAACGATGTGATTATATGAGAGACCTCATGCGCAAGCCTTACCTAGCTGCCATCGCTACCTCTTGCCTCCTGCAGCCTTCCCGCTTGGCAGCCTCCTACTGCTAGGCTTCCTTGAGCTTGGTCTCGGCCCCTCCCTGATGGTTCTCCTCTTCCTGGGCAGATTCCCGCTCCCTTCCTTTCTCTCGTCAACCTCCTACTACTGATTTCTTCTCCACCGTGCCCCTCTCTGCAGGGGGAGATTCTTCCTCACAACAAGGAATAGATGAACAAGAAGCAACCTTTGCTGCTTTAATAATAGAAAATGGAGCTCCAAAATCCAGGCCAACTACTAGCAAATTTGTGAAGAAGTTAGCAGACATACCAGGGATCTCTTTACCTCCAACACTACCCAGGAAAGCTGCTAGATCTTTAGCCGAACGTGAATTTGTGGGACAATTCACAGGGCTGTGGCCCTCCCCCAGAGCGGTCCAAAAATGCATGGAGAGAAACTAGAGCACAAATATACAAGGGAAAATAGCTATAAGGTTCTGTGGAAGGGGATATTTCACTTTCCTATTCGAAACCAAAGAAGATAGGAATCTAATATTCAAAAATGGACCTTACTTTATGGACTCCAGAGGCTTGTATCTAAACAGATGGTCACTAGATTTTGACCCAAAGATGGACATCCCAAGCACTGTGCCAGTGTGGGTCAGGTTGCTACATCTTCCCCTCCACTATTCGGGTGATGAGTCGGTGAAAGCTATTTGAAATGCGGTTGGCAAGTACATAGACAGATGTGAGCCAAAAGATAACATGCATGCCTATGCTAGTATCTACGTGGAAGTAGAACTGGGGAAAGGGTTACCGGAGGCAATAAAAATCAAGGTGGACCAATGGACTCACATCTAGCAGCTGGACTATGAACAAATCCCTTTCAAATGCAAGGTATGCCATGAATACAATCATTTTGCAAATAGGTGTAGTAAAATAAAAGAAGTAGAGAACTCTGAGAATGTTGAGACACAAGAAGATACTTGGGAACAAGTAAAAAGAAAGAAGCCCCATAATAAACAAGCTGCTCTGAATCCATCTAAGCCTCTCGAAACGATTTCTTCAGCCTCCATTCCTCCTATCATCACGAACCCTTCGAGTAACCCGACCTCTAATCCATTTGAACTTCTAGGAGAAGACCTACCATCTCCTTTTTCTCCTACCCAAGGCAATGCATTAGCCATCAACTCATCTCCCACCCAGCGCTTATCCTCCCCCCCCACCCACCGTTGATTGAATTCTCACTAGAAAAAAAGTCAAAGAAAACACCCATGGCGGGGATCAGCCGAAAAAAGTAGGAAGGAAATCCAACAAAGAAATAAGAGATGAGGCAGCAACAAAGGAAATGGCCATCAGCACCCAATAGCCAATGGACTCCTTCCTTGACAAACATAAGGGAAGTAGGGAAAAAAATCAGCAAAACGAAAAAGGGCGGAACTCACCATAAATTGAGTAAATAATGATTATGGTCTCTTGGAATAGCAGGGGTCTGGGATCCACTTTCAAAATCAATGCAGCACGAGACATAATAAAACAGGAATAGCCAAACATTCTTATGATCCAAGAGACCAAAGTCAGCAACCAAGAGGTTAAAAAATTGATCAAGACTCAAATTTTTTTTTGAAGGAACAACTATGGACTCCATTGGAGCATCAGGCGGTATTTGCACATTGTGGAACAAATTGAAATGCAAAATTGTTAAATAAAAACTCAACAATTATTGGGTCAAGGCAGAGCTAAAAAATAAGAATATGAATGAAGAATATACCTTTATAAATATATACTCTCCAAACCACTATAGAGATAAAGCTCTGTGATGGGAATCAGTAAAAGAAGAAGCACAAGAAGGTCAAAGAAGAAACCTAGTTATAGGAGGGGATATAAACTTGATTCGACATATAGATGAGAAGCTGGGAGGCAATTACTTCAGTGATCCCTCAAAAGTAGCCATGGAAGACCTCATATAAGTGCACAAACTTCTTGACATTCCTCCAAGCAACGGAAAATTCACTTGGAGTAATAAAAGATCAAGAGCACATAATATAAAGGAAAGACTAGATAGAATTATGATTCAAGAGAATATAGCAGTACCCTTTCCAACCATCAAAAGAAAAATACTGCATGCTTCAGCCTTTGACAATAAGCCGATGGTGCTAATCTTGGATAGGTTGGAGAATCTCGGTCCGATTCCTTTCAAATACAACAAACTCTGGGACAACAAGGAAGATTTTGGCAAGCTAGTAAAGAAAAGTTGGGAAATATATATTATAGGCTCCTCCCATTACGTATGGGAAACTAAAATGAAAAATTTAAGATCAAAACTAAAAGCTCGGGCAAGAGGAAACACTCTCAAGGAAAAAAATTAAAAAATAGAGCTGCAAAAGAAACTTGAAAATTGGAGCAAGGAGAAAGAAAATTAGCAAGATACCGAGCAAGAGTATGCTTTTGAAAAATAAATCCTTGGATGTTTACAAGCAAAATAGGCAAGAGGAGGAGGAAATTAGGCAAAATTCAAGATGCTTATGGCTAAAAGCGGGGGATAAAAATGCTAGTTTTTTTCACAACAATTTAAAGATAAGAAGAGTTGGTAACCAAATTGATAAAATTCAAGTGGAAGGAAATGAAATAAAGGAAATGGAGGAAATTAAAAAGGAAACTCATAATTATTACAAAAACCTCCTCTTAGCAGGGGATCAACAAGTGGATAGCAAAGAATTCCTTTAGCAAATCAACAACAAAATAAATGAACAACAAAACAAAGAGCTTGAGAAAGAGGTCACAGAGGAGGAAATAAGAAAAGCAATTTGGAGCATGCATCTCGAAAAAGCTCCTGGGCCGGATGGGTTCACCATTGCTTTATACAAGAACCATTGGGCTACAATAAAAAAGGATTTAGTAAGAATGATAAAAAACGATTTAAAAAAAAAATAACGTGGGAGAAAACACCAAAGCATCCCATTTGGTTCTCATCCTGAAAGAACCAAATCCTATCTCTTTTGATAGATATAGGCCAATCTCTCTATGCAATTCCTCTTACAAAATCATCACGAAAATATTGGCAAATAGACTGATTTTTTTTTTTGCCTAGTATCATTTCAGAAAATCAAGGTGGATTCGTCCCAAAAAGACAGATAACAGACAATGTAATTAGTTCAGGAAGCCATCCACGACAACATCTAAAGAAAGGAAAAGGGCATGGTCATAAAGCTGGACATGGCCAATGCTTTCGACAGAGTAAATCATAGTTTCCTCGTTGTCGCTCTTCAAAAGTTTGGTATCTCCCCCAAGTTCATAGATATTATTATGGTTTGCTTATCCAATCCTTGGATATCCCCGTTAATCAATGGAAGGCCAAGCAGATATTTTTGAAGCACTAGAGGTTTGAGACAAGGGTGCTCTCTTTCCCCGTTTCTCTACATCTTAATGGTAGAAATGTTGAGTATTCAACTAGAAAGCCAAAGAGAAAAAAGGCAAATTACAGGCATTAGAGTAGCTCGAGGAGTTAAAGAAATAAACCACTCGCTCTTTGTTGATGACACTCTTCTTATTGGGGGAGCCTTTAGTATCATAGCCAGGCGGTTGAAAAAAGTTCTAGATGAATTCCTTGATGTCTTAGGAGGCCTTCTAAATAATAAAGAATGTAGAATCTACACTTGGAATGTGCCAATTAATATAATGCAGAGAATATATCAAATTATGGATATCCCGGTTAAGTTAAAATAGTGTCATTTTACTTATCTTGGTTTAGCACTGGCAAAAGAAGTGGTTAAGTCTGAGGTTTGGAACAAACAAATTGAAAAAATGAGGGGGAAAATACAAAGTTGGGGGATGACGTGGCTAAATCTAGCATGCAAAACAATTTTAATTAAAGATCTCCTCTCAGCCTTGTCAATATATCAGTATGCTTTAATTTGGCCCCGGAAAGCGTACATAAACAAATGGAGCTAATTACTAGAGGCTTCCTTTGGCAAGGAGGAAAAAAAGATTCCAAAAAATTTAGTCTGGTTCGATGGGATCAAGTGACTCTCCCATTCGTCTGGTTCGATGGGATCAAGTGACTCTCCCATTCGAGAAAGGAGGTATATCTATCAGGATTCTAGGTTTGACAAACAAGGCCCTTGGTATCAAGCTTGTTTGGCAAATGCTAAATGGGAAGGATCAATGGTGGGGCAAAGCTCTTTCAAGAAAATATCTCAATTGTCAGCTGTCAAAGATGCTTACAGAAATAATTTCAGACCGCCCTTGTACAAAAGTTTGGAAACTCATCAAGAACACTATTCCTCAAATTAGAGACCATATATCTAAGAACCCGGGGAATGGGAAAGACACCTCTACTTGGAATGATAGATTAATGGGAGTAGCACCCTTGAACCAACACCAAAATTTAAGAGGTCTAAAATATTGGATGGAAGAGAAAGGCACAACCTCTTTATACTCCATCTCTGACTACGACCAAAACAGGTGGATTGCTTGGAGAATGTAGTCACTTTAAAATAGCCTGAAAAATCAGTGGGAATATTTGAAGCTTCTTCTTGCAGGAGCTGCCCCGATAAATAAAAGGAGCCAGGATAGTTATATATGGGACCCAAGCGGAGGAAATTTTACAGTTAAATCAGGCTACAACTTTCTTCAAAATCACAACAATCACAAAAATTGGAATCTTTGGTCAGCTATTTGGAAGAATGAATGCCTCCCCAAAATTAAATTTTTTGCCTGGACACTCCTAAAAGGAAAGATCCTTATGGCAGAAAATTTAAGGAAGAAAGGTTTTCATGGCCACTCTATATGCGTCTTGTGTCAAAAAGAAGAAGAAAGAATTTAGCACCTCTTCTTGAACTGCACTATTGCAAAACATTGTTGGAAGCAACTCATCAGTCCTCTTGAAATGAACATTGACACAATTGAGCAGCGAATAACTTTAAATAAAAATTGGGTCCAAAGCTATCCATATCTAAAGGAAAAAGAAACTGCCATAATTCGAATCTGGAAGTGCCTCCCTTCCACTCTTTGTTGGCAAATATGGTTAGCAAGGAATAAGTGCATATTTAAAGGCCAAAAGCCAAATTCAAGGTTCGTTTTAGCCAAAAATTAGGGTCAAATTTCAGAGATGATAAGCGCAAATGGTGTGCCAATCATGGATCAAAACAGCTGGCAACAAGAAGAAAATGATTGGTATAGCAAATCCCTCATTGAAGGCTCAACAAGAATTCAATCTCTAAGGAAGATAGGAGGAAAAACTAGATATTGGAAGCTTCGTGGAAATGAAAAGGAGATAGAGAATTGGACCAAAAATCAAAGAAAACACATTCTTTTCTTCGATGGAGCTTCAAATAAAAACCCTGGAAGAGCAGGGGCAGGCGGGATAATTCTTGATCCGAATGGGGAGACAATCGCTACCTATGAATGGGGGCTTGGGTCTATGACAAACAATAGGGTGGAGGCCTATAGTTTTCTTATGGGCTCCAGTATCCTCAAAAGACACCAGGTAAAAGATCCAATCATAATTGGAGACTCAACAATTATAATTGCTGCAATGGAAGTAGGAAGAGACTTTAAAAATCAAGCTTTAAATAAAATTAGGCAAATAATTTTGGACAACTTAAAAATTCTGGGAAATGTTGTTTTTAAAGACGTTCTAAGAAATCATAATCAAAAGGTTGATTCACTTGCCAACAAGGCAATGGATCGAAGGGCTAGGACAATGAAAGAAAACCAAGATACTTATGAAAAAGAAATCCCATAATTTGCCCCTTCAGGAGAACTAGTACAAGGCTCAAAGCACGGCTAAACAAATCAAATCGAAAGAAGTGAAGCATCCACATATGAATAAGCAGCAGGAGATTCTCCTGCACATTCCTTCTCATGCAGTGAGGAAAATCCCCATTATGAAGAAAGAGATGCTTCGTGATCTGCTTCAGAAAACAATCCACCTCCAGGATCAGAACATAGGTTATTCAGGTCATATCAATCACGGTTGTACCCAAACTGATCTAAACAGAAAGTCGAGCAAGCATGGTACTTAAGGGATTACTCTGGAGATAGCAGAGAAGAATCACGAGCCTAGCAAGCTTAATCAAGCCTATAAAAAGCAACACAAGTGCAAGAACCTCCATCACTAGAAACATCATTGCACTTTTGAAGGGAGAGAGCATCGTTTCTCAAGTAAAAAAGAGTGCTCGGGTTTTCAGGCTCAAAAGGGTGGTGTGCTTAGAGTGTTTAACAATCTTCGTAGAAATATCAATATGTAGGAGCCGAGTAGAGGTAAGAAAGTTGTTGATTTTATCAGGTGGGAAAATCTTTATAGAATTAGTCCTATTTTTCTTGCCAATTTTCCTTGCAGACTCACCATTGTGTTAAGAGTGTACAGGTCCCTGCTTATAGAGGCTTTGTCTCTCCCCTTTTGGCCTCTAACCCTATCCTCTAAGGCCATTGATGCCGACCTCTCTGATTAGAATCATTCCTAGTTGAAATGAAGCTCGCTTCTCTTTGTGCTAAATTAGTGTGTTCTCCCTGTTTCAACTCCATCCTCTCTTTCCCTTCACAGCTGCGTTCTTGGCCCTTTTCAAAATATCAGAGGAATCTTTTTGTCTTGTCACTGGTTGATCCACCCATACTTCTGCACCAGAAGGAACAACAACCAAAAGGATCAGGAGCAGAAGGAACAATAGCTGAAGGAACAGTAGGCCGAAGGAACAACAGGCCAAAGGAACAATAGAAGAAGGAACAACGTGAAGATGACATAATAGTAGTAGAAGGAACAACAACCAGAAGGTACATCAGTAGAATGAACAACGCCAGAAGGAACAACAATCAAAAGGAACAATAGCAAAAAGAACAATAGTCGAAGGAACAACAGGCTGAAGGAACAATATAACGAAGGAACAACAGGCTGAAGGAACAGCAACAAGGAACGACAAGCAGAACGAACAATAGAAGAAGGAACAACAACCAGAAAGATGAACAAGAACATAAGGAACAACAGACGAAAGAAAAATAGAACAAAGGAACAACAGGTTGATGGAGTAGAAACAAGGGACAACAAGCAGAACGAATAAAAGCACAAGGAACAAAAAACTTAAGGAACAACAAAATGAAAAACATATGGAAAAGGCCACAAAATATTCTCTCCCAGTTTACAAACCATAAATTTCTGTGAAATATGCTATGTAAATTTGTCTTCTTAGTGGGTCAATTTGTAAAATAGTACTCTAGAATAGCTAAAGAAAATTCTGAAGTTTTGATTCCAAGCAAAGAAGAAAGGTCTGCGTGCCTATTTAACTGCCCAGTCTATCATATCAGAACAACGGAATGTAAAAGAAGCTTGCTCCAAAAACTTTTTTGATAATATAGCAACTATCCAATCTTGTTAAAAAATATATATATTAAAGTTTATAAGCATTAAAGATCTTATTAACAAATTAATTCTAATAATTATGTAAATAATTTTAGAATCCTCAATTTGAAATAAAAAAAATTTCTATTTAATGTGAATATTTTAAATCATTTTGAAATTAATAATAGAAAGTAATTTATGATGCATAATAATAAATTAGTTTATAATTATCATTAAAACCAATTTCGATTACTTAATTATTAATATCCATTTTAATTCATTCCATTATAGGTAAAAAAGCAAAGATAATTTCCATACATACTTATTGTGTAACTGATTTATAATCATCTAAACATTCATTTTAAATCATATAATTAATAAAAAAATTAATTATAAACCTAAATACCAAAAATTATTAGTTAAATTTTTAATCACTAATAGATATTGGAGTATTAATTAACATTTAAAAAAAAATAATAATAATCTTTAAAGGAAACTGCATATTAAATTAAAACTAAAAACTAAAAAAACTAAAATCATTAACAAATTAAAACATAAATATAAATAAATTATAACATGAATTATATCATCATCAAACCTGTCGGCTATTTTTCCCTTCCCAACCCTAACCTTTATTTATTAACCCTATTGAGTTATGACTTATTCATTCATGGATCTAATCCTAATGATGAACCACAGAGGTTGGTTCGAAACATCAATTCCGAAAAAACATGAATGCGATGACTCCGAAAGATAACACCACACATTATCAAGTTAGTCGACCAAAGTTTTATAGAACCTCTTGGGTTTGCAAACGATTTGGAAATGACATAGTGTAACGAATCCCAACTTACCCAAGTCTAGTGGGAACACCTTAGGGAAGAAAAATCAAAGAAACAATTTGTCTAGACAAGGACATGGTAAAGCATAAAGGGAATGGAAATTAATTGTTATCCCTCTAGACCCTAAGGAGGAATTTTTTTTGTTGGACCATTGGAAATATAATTTAAAATTAGATATTTGTATTAGGTCCTACAAGTGAATGATGAATATAATAAACCTAATCCTAAGGGATCATTGCACCTATCATGTGACATGCCTATGTGTCAAAAGTTAGACACTAAGATCTATGATTGCAAAATTTAAAAACATGATAATGGAGTATTAATAGAGCGATATATTATTGAGGTTGTCCCTAAAGATAACATCAAAATTTCCTTCTCAATACGAGAAGCACTAGTTGTATTTAAGAAGAATATTAGAAAATATCTATCTTTGATAGATTCAAAACCACATGCTCCCCACTATTGAGATATAAGGAGAGGGAATCACTAGAAATAAATTTTGAAGAAGTTTTTAAGAATGTAGCAGGCATAGGTAAACTATAGATCTTAGTATAATATTTCATAGGTTAGGTTTCCCATTGGTGAAGCACCCGTTCTCATTGCAAGCTTGGACCGTGAATTCAACATATTTTGTAGAAATATTTGGAGGAGAAATATTGATACCAACAATAAAAATAACAAATTTCATACTTGATTTTCAATTGAGACACATATGGTTGATTGTGGAAACGAGTGGAAGAAAACTGCATACCATGATTTGAGAGCATGGAGACATATGTTCCCAAGCACATTGAAGGGCATGGAATATAGATGGTAGAAGGTTTAGGAGGAAAAAGGAGAGATATGGAATTGGAAGACATTGAAAGAAATTTTTATCAAAGGGTTCTCCTTTTGTTGTGTTGAAGATACATTATCATCATCAATCTAGATATGAGGGATTTTATTGAAAATCTAATTGATAAGAGTAGGAAAGATAAAGGAAAGTTAAAATTCAACATATGGTTGACTTCAACTTGTAATAAGACTGGCCCACGGGGCTTTGGATTGATGGTGAATGGGTGCGCTGTTAAGGCACTCCTTGCGATAGGTCACCAGTTCAAATCGCCCCTGGGTACTTAGGTTAGTCTTAACGTAGAAAAAAAAACTTGTAATAAGACTATACTTGTAGATTAAGAACAAGGAAACCTTGCATTAAAATTAATTGGAATGGAGAATGATAATTTTTCTATAAAGAGTTTAATGTGGAAAATAATTTTTTTATAGGTCAACAAACTAGCAAGGCTTGTATTTAAAGTGAACAAGGAAAAGGTCATTATGAAAGAAGAAGAGGAGAAAAATGACTTTACATCATCATATAATGATGCAAAAGAGTGAGAAAGAAAAATTGATGAATCAAATGTACATGAATGAGTGAATGAAGAGATAAATATAGTGGCTGCTGATATATACAATGATGGGAGACCATAGATGGTGAGGATTGGAAATATCTAGTGGAAAAGTATACAAGAGAGATAGTTGACATGTTAAAATAGTATCTATTTATTTTCAAGAGACTATAAGGACATGTTAGGATTAATTGAGGAGTTTATGGGAGATATGAAGATAAAATTAATCCCATATGAAAATCTTATGAAGAATGGGTCATATAAACTTGCACACAACCACAAGGAAATTATGTCCATAGGGTCTTGGAGAGACGGTGAACAGGTGCATTGTTAAAGCATTCCTAGATGTTAAGTCAATGGTTCAATTCACTTCCCTATTTGGGTGTTATTCTTGGACATGACCATGATGTAGCTTCACCAATGATGAACTTATAAAACCAAAAACACTACAAGGAAATTGTTAAGTTGAAAATTAAGAACATGCTTGAAGTAGAAATCACAAACAAAAATGAACGAGATATCCTAATGTACAACGAAAGAAACAAAACCCTAATATATTAATGTTTTTTATTGAATTTATAAGTTTTAATGAGGTGATATTCATAGCTGTAAACACAAACACATTCTCCATATAAGACTATATATGAGGTAGCAAACCATGAGTTCTACTCATTCACTAATGATTTCATTGGATATAATAAAGCACCCATAGTTGATTAGGAGATCAAGATATTAGAAGAACGCTGTGTTTGTCACAAATTTTTGATCATTTTCATAAATTTGATGTCTTTTGGGCTAAAGAACGCTCTCATTACTTTCTCAAGGATAGTAATCAAATCATTATAGGAGTTTATATATAAGGAAATGTTATATGCTATAATGACTATACCTTATATAATTTTTTCAATAATCACATACATTGGCTATGGGATAATGTCGGGTGAGATGTAGGATGGACCAAATTATCTATAAATATAATAAAATGCATATTGTTACACCAATTAGAATTAATACTTGGCCATGTAACTTTCAAAGAAGGTATTAAATTGATATGGAAAAGGTCAATGTTAATTTGGATCTAAAACTCTCAACAAACCAAAAACAAATAAGAATTGTTTTGGTACACATAGGGTATTATAAAATGTTTATTATGCATTACTATAGTATCACCTTCCCTCTAGATGAAGTGTTAAAGTACGACAAATAATTCACCTAGAGTATAGATTACAATGAATCATTTGAAAATTTAAAGGAAAAGCTAGTCATCCCTTCCAGATTGATATTTATTCCAGTGGGTCAAGAAGTTCCCTTTACAAATTGATGCATCAAATATAGTAGTAGGAGTTGTCATAGCACATATTGGAGAAGATGGTATTAACCTCCCAAATTGTTTATCTACTTGAAAACTCAAAAAAAAAAAAAAAAAAAAAAAAACTACTTTAGTACAAAAAAGAGAAGGGCTAGGATTATATATATATATATATATATATATATATATATATATATATTATATATATATATATATATATATATATATATATATAATATATATATATATTAACACTACTTGATGGCCAAATATTTAATATTTTAATAATACCACCAAGTATTAGCTATATGTAAAATTTCATGGATATTCCACTGGAACAATTCATCACAAAAAATGTGATAAAATACTAAAATATTTATAATGAACATTAATTTTCTTTAGATCTTATATTCTTTAATTTTTGGTTTTATTTTTAAATGTGTAAAATATTTGAAATGTGAAAAATAGAGAATAAGAAAACACACACACAACATCCACAAATGGATACAATATTTGCCCTAATAACCTCATATGGGAGAAAACCCAGCTAGAAGGTGAGGTCAATCTGCTGCCTTTTCTCTAGTATGGAAATATACAAATGCAAAGTAAAAGGTACTCTTTGTAGATTTACCTAAGACCTATAGATTCTAATGCTAATATATAATATTACCCCCCTTTTATTTTCTCTTTAACTTCCCACTCATAGATACTCTTCTCATCTATGAAACAAATACAATGACATAGAATGGAACCCTTTCTCCTCCTATCATCCTATATTTAACATTGCTTGATAGCCATCTAGGGGTAGGTTTTTGATTTCCTCAACCCTCAATTAGAGTTATGGTTTTGGAACTTATAAAATATTCTTGAAAGTATGCATGTGAATAGCCCCATATGTATGAGTAATGAGGGTTGACATGGCATCTTCTCATTCCATGGCAGTCGACATGGTAAGTCAACTTGTAGGAGGTGTAAATTTTGCATACAAGCTTTGATTGATGCAATCTGTATGTTGTTGGAAAGGCTCCAAGTATAGATAAATATAAGGGGACCTAGCTAAATATGAATTTTTTTTCCCTAAAAAATGTCATTTGATGCCTCAAAATGGCTTTGGAAAGTTTCAAACCCTAGTCTTACAAACTAAGATTTTCCACTAAAAATGACCTTGCAAAATAGTTCCTTTAGTTTTTTCCACTTTGAAAGTGTTGGCTTATAGGGGCCTGACCTAGGTTCAGAAGTGTTTAGCCAAACAAATCTTGAAAATATCGGCCCTTTCGGCAACAGTCCATGGAGCGTGGACTGAGGTCTCACCCGAGGTAGTATGGGAGGGTGCTGGAACCAGGTTTCTGCAACCTAGGGATGTCTTGATGAGGTCTGTAAAGTTCACCAACCGATCCTACACGCTGTGATACTTCCGCGCAACCGTCTGTTCAGTGCAACTACCTTGTTTACCCATTCTTCACCCATTCTGTGCTTAGTATTATTATAGATCTGAAATTAAATTAAGTAGATCCAATAATTTCAGTACCATTTAACATAAACAGACATGCGCGCAATCATAAACCGTAAACATGTGCATAAATCAGAATATAGAAATATATACGCAATATTCCAAAACCAACTTATCTTTATTAATGCCTTTTCTAGTTAAAGTCCACTTCCTACCTTGTGCACATAGCTGCAGGGGTCCGCGCACATAGCTGCAGACTCTACTAGACCATTGCACTCATATCTACAGAGCCTCTTCTACTACTACAACCCTTGATTCAGACTTATAGACTCAGAGTGAATATTGCTGTTAACAACCCATAACACTTTAGATCTTCTCTAAAACTTCCAAAAACTGCCCTCTACACCTAGAGCCTTGCTTTATTTATACATTCCCATGGTCCGCAGACCATGGGAAGGCCGACTCACTTTCTATTATCTTATATTATTTTCGGGCGGACTACCCTTTGAATTGACTAATTACAACTCACGCTCCTCACACTTCGTGGAGCCTTTACAATACAAATATCCAAAATTGTGGGCTTTAAGCCCAAAAACCATTACGTGGGGGATCTGCTTCCCAATAGACCCCTAACACAAACATCGTGACTCGTCCGGAGTCACTTGGCCGGTGTGGCGATCTTTGCTCGGAGTCCATCCAACAACCTCTACGCTTCACGAACGTCTGCCAAACATTCCTCCGCTATCTACTGTATAATTTGTGCGTAATTCTGTGATGCATCATTGCCAGAGGTGCTCTCTTGCCTTTTCGCATATGTGTCCTGCATCTGGGCCAGCTTCCCTTCGATCATGGTGGTGACCGTGAACGCTTCCTCGAGCCAAGGTTAGATGCATAGTTTAAGCCTTGCTTATTTCTGGCATGTGGCGTCCACTTGTTCTTTCAGATCTTGGGCCTCCCTTATCTTGGCCAATCACTGGGTAAGGGCGACCATCTGCGCGGTCCCTCGAACATCATCATAAGCCTGCTGCAATTCCTGCGCTTCTGTCTCTAATTACTGTAGCATTAGGTCCTCCTAGAGTGAGGTGAACGTTAAGACGGACTCGTTCAACAAGCCAGCGCAGTATTGTAAAACATGCTCTATCTCTTTCAACCCCAATTGAATGGCATGATGGCATTGTTCTTTGACTTTTGGGGGTGTAGAGGACTACGCCTTCAGTCGTAGCTCTGCGATCTACAAGTTTAGCTCCAATTGAACCTTCACAACCTCCTCTTGGGTCCTGCAGACTCTAGCTTCCAGTTGATGAATCTTTTCTGCGATGGGGAGTGTTGCTGGCACGGCCAACTCTGTAATGCTACTACAGGCCTCCTCCACTACTTTCTCTAGTCCCTGGTTTTGGGTGACCATGTTGTCGCATTATAGGCTGAGTTGCTCTAAATTTACCTTCTTCTTACTCAAGACTTGGAGAGCATGACCCTCCCTGGCATGAAGCTCAAAAGTTACCCCATCCTACAGTTGGTATAGGGTTTCTCTGGGAAGGGCGGCCAAATTCAACCCCTAGCCCCTCATGTCACCTTCGGCTTCTGCTAAGATGACACCTTCTGGTAACACCAATGTGTGCATTATGCGTGTGCTCAACATCTGCTCAGCTTCGGCTATACCTTATGCAAGGTGTGGTTTCATCATTCTTGGGGGCCATACCTGTAATGCCTGTAACTGCACTCTGAGCACCCCCAACACAGTTGTCTACTCCGTCATCAACTCTACCAGAGTATCCTCAGTGACATTACGAACTAGTTTGCTACTTCCAATACGGGTTCCCTCCGTCTTCGTTGTCTTTGTCTTTTTGCGCATGGGTGGCTACTCCTGGACACGCGGCCTCTTAAGTTGGGTCAAGTTTGTTGTAAGGTCTGTGCATTCCTGTGTCTCCACCTCCCACTATATGTCCTACTCTGTGGAAATTTCATGGCCTTCCTCGGTCTCCTCAGTGGGTGTTGTTGTGCTTTGTACCATCTTCTCTAGTGTTGCTGCCTCAACAGCCTTCTGCTGCGTGGCCACTTCCTGTTCCTGATGCTTTCTTTTAGCCAGCTTCGCGATGCATAGCTTGGTCTCCCTCTTCCTCTACTGCGCTGCGATCTTTTCCAATTCCACCAAGTCCAGTGCATGCCACTCTGGAGACCATGACACCATTTCTTCAAAGATTGCATCGTTTGTGGCAATGAATGGTAGCTTTTCCCATGCTCGGGCTGCATCCTTGCGCACCCGAATATACAAGTTATGCATATCCACCTTGAATTTTGCTGCGCTCTATAAAGTGTTATATACTGTTGGGGACAAGCGTGGCTGATGATTGATCCATGTTAATAAACTCACCTCTATGAATGTCCAAAATACCTTTATCTCCCGAATCCTCGCTGCATCTTTTGTTGCCAAGATCGAGGCGTACCTAGCCTCTGGTAGATTCCACTACATGGCGGAAAACTGGCTATCCGCCGGCAGCCTCCCGACAACCAATAGGATGGATAAGAGCAACCACGCATAGTGGAAGGTCTTACCTTGGTCCTCGACTTCCCTACAATTCGTAAAAAATTCATCATAGAGAAACTGTGCCTAGTTGAATTGGACCCCTTCTGCACACTGCTCTACCAATGCAATTACAGATGCTGGCACTTCATCTACGCGGCATTTCCTCATGAGCTTGCTATCCAGCAACTGGGTGGCAACTTGAACCCCTCAGTCCTTGAAGCTTGCTATTATGTATCCTCACTTCCTTTTCTCTAGCTTATATTTGGCCTGCATAGCTTCCACGAGGCCTAAGTCACTACTTTTTCCGACGATGTCTGCGTGATTGCTTCCTTTAATGGGAAACCATGAAATTCGGTGAATTAAGTTGGCTGTGATGGGAATCGGATCCTCCAGCCAAAGATACCCATCATATATTAGACACAGTAGTTGCCAAATAACAAAAATTGTGATAGGCGCAAGCTGATAGTGGGCTATCCACTGCAGATGGAGTAATCCAGCATTCTCCACACCTCGCAACCATTTCTGCTGTAGTAATTTCTCTGTAGCCAACTCTGGGAACTTCTCACTATCCACGAGGTCCTAGTCTTCAAATTTTATGTTCGGTACCTATCCCAGCAATGGACCGTCAAACTTGATGTCATCTGGAAGAAGCGGGGTCTGGAGCGCACTCTTAGTGGCCTCCAGATCCTTCGGTATCTTGGCTATTCCTTTCCAAGGGGGAGTGTAGGGAGGTAACTCTATTGCTAAAGGTACTTGGGAAACATTTTCCACCTCATCGTCTTGTGCCTCAATTTGGGCTATCAGGGCTTGAAAATCATCCTCCTCCTCCTTTGTTTCAATGGCTTTGCCCTTCTCTGTCATTGATAATTTACTAACTCTTGGGTTCCGTGGTGATACTTGGACTGGCCCCATTGGCTGTTTGTTTTGCTATGGTCATTGCGTGCGTGGGCACTTCGTTACCCCTGGTGTGCCTATTGCCTCTCTAGGCTCCTCTTGGGTCACTCGGGGTTCTGGGGTAACTCCTGCGACTCGCACTCTAGTTCTCGACATTGTGTCTATACTAGACTCACTCGGTTGCGTACTCGATGACAAGATAGCTTGGGGCTCACTGCTCTGTACTGGCTCGAATCTCAAATAATCGAGTGTTGCTTCGAAAATATCCCACGAAAGTTTATAGTAACATTTGGATTTGAATTCGGCCATTCTCTCCATTTCTGAGTCAATAGTACCTTCTTGGCAGCAGATCACCCTGAATCTAGCTCGTAATTCCTGTCTTAATGGCCTACCACCTGCTCCTCTCTACCTTAAATTAGCCCTCTTTTCATGAATAGTGACATCAACGGTCACCTCCCAGCCTACCCATGTAGCAGCATAACCCATTATATGTGACAATGAGCCCTGTGCTGCATGGGCCCTATGCGGAACCTCCTTTTTGCACAGCTTTCTTGCAGCCTTGTTTATAGTCCCGTGCCTTCTTTCAATTGCCTGAGGTGTTGAGACTGTGCTACCTACATATAGTTAGGTGGTCATACCCCTGGTGTGAGGCTTCGCTTTTCCTACTAGCCCGGGTTGCAGGCACCCTTCACATGTCCTTGCGTTTGGTAGTGCGTCACGTTCCTTTTTGCATGGTACGCTCCCTTTTTTTGTAAGGTGCAGTTGCAGCCATGATAGCAGGGTCACAACTCTTTCTAATGTAGTAGTAGGGCTGGCTTGACTCGACCTCATCATACTTAGTTTCTCGCGGCCCGCCTGCATGACTTCAGTTTTGAGTTTGTTGATTTCTTCATCCAATGTCATAATTCTCTTCCTCAACCATGCCCACTCATCGTCGATTTCATGAAGTTTCATGCTTCCTTGTCGAAGGTCTTCTTGCAACTGCCTAATTCCTTTACCTAGGTCCTCACGCCCTGTCCCTACTGCGGGAGCTGTGGTCTAGGGATTCTTCTCTATCCTCATGGTTTCCTCTCTTCTTGTCACCATCAAGATCATTTCAGCATTGTGGTTTTTGCTGATGGTCCTATAGGCCCATCAAATCACTAGTATGCGCAGGCCCCAACCAGTTTGTCCCACTTGGTAAACTCTATTCATGATCCTGCATGGCCTTTTTGAGTGCTCCATTATGGGGTATTTGCGGTATGTGTCGCTCTTTCTTCTGCTACGTCAGGTCCTGATTTTTTATCCTTAGCCTGGGATGTGCCTACCTAGCACGCGATTGCACCCATTGACATAGGTGGGTGCACAAACTGCTTTGCCCTGGCTGCCTGGCTCGCGTTTGATGATGGGGGCTTCCAAATTGTAAGTGCATCCTTCTTCTGTGTTCACGCCAGCTCCCAGTATTCTTCTGGTGCGTCTGCCACCATTGTGCGGGCGTCACGTGCAACGCCCCTTCTATCGCATCATACTACTGCTATTTTGGTATTGAACTTCCGACTTTGTCTAAGAATTCATCCACACCTATGTCCCCATCATATGTTGGTAGTTCCCTTGCTTCAGTCATCATGCACCGCAGTGTTCTAATAATCATGTTGCAATTTAGCATTGTTACTTCGTGCAACCGGTTCTACCAGTGTTCTATTTCTTCGTTTGAATCCGAAGTACAGGAACTGTTGCGCTCCCATGAGATTCTCCCATATTCAGTCGGGTTCACCCTATCCTGGAATTGCGCCATTATCTGGTAAATGCAATCCATCTCATCGTCACTATCATCCTCACACACAGTTTCAATGTAGCGCGCTCCTTCGGTTGGATTCAACAAAATTACTACGGGTATAGACTTTTTCTCAAAAGTCATTTTCCACTTCTTCAGGTTGATGACTCCATTCATATCCGTGGCCCAGTATATCCCTAACAACGTTGGGTAAGCGTTACTGTCATCCACAATATCTATTACCTCAAAGTCCATACACGTGCTTGCACCTTTAATATCCACTGTTACCCCTTCCAATCTTCCCATGGGCACGGTCTTTTGTTGGTTCGCCATCCATAATTGAATAGGAGACCATTGTAACACGGGCTTGGCCATGCATTCCAAGTTTGCTTTCATAACACGTTCGCCTCTGAACCTAGGTATAGGATTACCTGATCCATCTCATATTCGAAAATTTGTGCCATCAACCACATTTACCTCCCAGTGCACAAAGCATGCTTCCCCATCTTTCGAACTACGGATGGTTCCTCTGACCCTGCACACCTAGTGATCATCTCTTGTAGTCCTTTAACTACCTTATTGTCTCGTAGTAGCTTCATGCATGTCTCTAAAAAGGTAGTAAGCATAGAAGGATCCATTCTCAATTCTGGTTGATCCTTACTATATGAAGTAGAGACCTCCTTGAAGCTCTTCTTAGCTTCAATAAATGTTTCCCTCGCGCATTCCAATTCAAACTCAGGTTCCTTTGTAGGAGCCTTGCAAACCCATGTATCATCCTCGGGTTGCTTTCCCTTATCTTCCCCTATGGTCACGCCACTTCTAAGCAGCATATTCATGTTGGGGTCTTCTTTGCATGGTTTAGACCTCATCATTTGGATATTTTGAGTTGGAGTAAGCTGTAGTACCCCTTTCTAATGCATATGTGCAATCAACGTCAAACAATCTACTGCTTCATGATCAAATTGATAACAATACGGACAACATATTCTAGTTGTAGTTGTACAGTTGCACGTGTAGTTCCCAGGTTCTCTGCAATTATAGCAGATTAATTGTCCATGCCCTTGTCCGAGTCCCATTCCTCCTCATCCTTGACCTCGCCCTTGAAATCCCCCCCTCACAATCATTGAGGTTAGATCGTGGCCTCGAATTTATGTCTGCATTCGATAAGCTAGGGTCCTATCCATCATTAGCTCATAGATCCGACATGTCCGCTCATCGTGGCCCACTGATCTAAAGAAATTACAATATAGTTGCTATGGAGTCTGGGTATACTTCTACAACAGGTGATAGTTGTCCATCCTGTTCTTTCCTCCCACCTGACAAATCGCACACTAGAGCGCGGGTGTTGCACTCGGCCCTTCTTGTGCCTCCAGTCTCAATGGCATCAGTCCCCCTCCTACCAAATAGTTCACGAATACTAGACAATGATCCTTATCATGGCCCTGGCCTTTACATTTTATGCACCACACTTCTTTGCATGCTTCTGGCCAGGGTGCCCTATCCTACTTCAAACTTTGCATCTCCAAGCATAGGTTTTTTACTTGCACATGGATTTGTTGGACTCCCAACCCCAGATCCTGTATCGATGTTTCATGCAACCTCAGTGCCATTTCCAGTGCCGTCCTTAGGTGTGGTGTCAAAGACGCCACAAACCACACGTAGTGCTCCACATCTTTCAGTGTCATATTAGCCTCGTGGATCGTACTTTTCAGCCTCTGATCCAGATCCTAGGGGGTTTCGCTTGGAAGCATCATGATTTCCTTAAATCCAATGATCGACTGCATCTCTGATTTTGGTTGGCTAAATTCTTTGTTCAATGCAATCTGGATCTTTGCTATTCCAGCATTTGGGTGATCATTTGAGTGCTTGATATACCATGTCAGCGCGCGATCCTGCAGTGCACTTACCAATGTGGCCTTCTTAATGTTATCATCCGTAACCCCGTGTGCTTCCCACACTTCTCTTACTACAAACCAAAGCTGATCTAGATCTTTGTTCCCTACTCCTCTAAACATAGGCAACTTGATCGTGCTCGCCATGCTAAACTGCTGGTTTGGTGGAGGCAGTGTGGGTGAAGATGGATATGAAGGAGATGAAACAAGTGGTGGCGTTAGTGGGGATGATAACTACGAAACGCATTGCATTATCAAACTGACTGCACTACTCAGAGAAACCCAAGCGCGCTCTTCCCTACCCGCTCATAGAGGTGAAATTAAAGGACTGTTTCCTAACCCTTTGATACCTTTGTAGACCTTTCCTCTCACTTATTAATGTATTCACATCACCTGTTTTTCACATAATAACATCTTAATCCAGGTATTCAAAGATTTGATGTACTTACTTGCGGTCGCTTGAGAAAACGTCTTTCTGCTTCACTATAACTAACAGTCGTTTCTATCACAAATTTAGTGATGAACCCTCCTATTATCCAATCTAGCCAATGGTCTATGGCCCGCACGATCTTATCTTTAGATGCCTCTAGCTTGCACACCAACTCTGGAATCCACACTATCTGTTGATCGAGCTTGCACCTTCCTTGGCTATCTGCTAGCCTCGCGATCTAATCATACAGCGCTAAAGAGAAGGTCACGAAGAAGATCTCGTGGATTTTCGTATATATGAAGCGATCCAACCACCTCTTCTCATATATCTGCGGGGTTTTGTTTTCTTGTATTACGAACTCGTGAAGCTTCTGATCCAACCAATGTCCAATTTCCTTCTTTGTAGGGTTCCATTGTTCCAACATCAGACATCCCTTAGGCAGATCCCGGTTTCGGCAACAAAACAATTTGTTGGCTTATAGGGGCCCGACCTAGGTTCAGAAGTGTTTAGCCAAAAAAATCTCAAAACTACCGGCCCTTTCGGCAACAGTCCGGAGCACAGACTGAGGTCTCACCCAAGGTAGTATGGGAGGGTGTTGGAACTAGGTTTCCACACCCTAGGGATGCCTTGATGAGGTTTGGAAAGTTCGCGAACCGATCCTACGCGTTGCGCTACTTCTGCACAGCCGTCTGTTCAATGCAACTACCTTATTTATCCATTTTTTAGCTGTTCTGTGCTTAGTATTATTATATATCTTAAATTAAATTAAGTAGATCCAATACTTTCAGTACCATTTAACATAAAGAGACATGCGCGCAATCATAAACCATAAAAAGATGCATAAACCAAAATATAGAAATAGATATGCAATATTCCAAAACCAACTTATCTTTAGTAATGCCTTTTCTAGTTACAATCCACTTCCTACCCTGCAGACACAACTGTAGGGGTCCGCGCACATAGCTGCGGACACTACTAGGCCTCTGCGCACACAGTTACAGAGCCTCTTCTATTACTACAACCCTCGACTCAGACTTATAGACTCAGAGTGAATATCACCGTTAACAACCCATAACACTTCAGATCTTCTCTAAAACTTCCAAAAATTGCCCTCTACACCTAGAGCCTTGCTTTATTTATACATTCCCATGGTTCGCGAACCATGGGTAGGTTGACTCACTTTCTATTATCTTACATTATTTTCAAGTGGACTACCCTTTGACTTGACTCATTACAACTCACACTCTGTGCACTTCGTGGAGCCTCTACAATACAAATATCAAAATTGTGGGCTTTAAGTCCCAAAACCATTACGCGGGGGATCCGCTACCCAAGAGAAAGCACCAATATAAATGGAAAATAATATAATGATACAATTTGGATCAATTAAATAGCTTGGTCAACAAGACAATGCATCAATGGAGAATTTGTAGATGGTTTTTACTATACTAGAACTTTGAGATTTAAATTGCAGTAAAACCATGGAAGGCACATTTGGTCTTGATCACTTGTGAAAAATTAAGACCGAAGAGGACTTGAAAATAATAAATAATTATATTCTCAATGCTCACTTGTTTAAAGTCAAAGTTGGCCTAAGAAATCTAGAAAATATTGTATAGTTCAAGAAGGAGGTAATGCTCCCTAATAATTGATAAATAATAAGAAAGGTGTACTAGCCATGAAAGTTTCCCATACATATTAATTGATCAAAGTATACATAGAATAGGACCCAATTATGTAATGAGAAAAGTTCATATTGGAATATGAAAGACAAGAGATGATTGGGGAAGCACATGCTAGACCAATAAGGGGTCATTATCATGCAAATATTATAACAAATAATATTTTACAAAAAGGATTATGGGCCTACTCTAAATAAGATTGTAAAATTAAAGTACATGTGATAAGTACTAGAGAATGGGAATACAACTAGAAAGGGATGGGTTTCCATTATAGTAGAATTAAAGTAAAGGGATGGGCCTACTCTAAATAAGATTGTAGAATTAAAGTAAGTACATGTGATAAGTACTAGAGAATGAGAATACAACTAGAAAGGGATGGGTTTCCATTATAGTTAATAAATCCAAGTCCCCCTTTCAAGATTTTGGTTATTAAATTTTTGGGGTCATGTCCTACTATAAGGAGCAGAATAAGAGTAAACATATCATAACAATGTATAATCCATCCTCCCACCTGCTTAAAATACTATAGGCTATGGGATGTGTTACTCGATAGTTTAACCCTACCTCCAAGGTCTATTATGAAGATGGTGTTACAAAAATCGCCATCTTCCAACTTCACCAAAACCCAAAAAAATTATTACCATTGCATTCAAATCATCGAGGATTTTCCAACAATATAAATTTTATCTCAATTTGACTCCAAAATTGAAGGTTATGCCCATTTGAATTTTAACCAATTGTGTCACACCATATCAACATGAAACATCCATGTGGAATCCATGTGTGACCGAAGTGGCTCTTCCATGCCATTTCAATAGCAGTTCCACATCACTCATGGCCCCTACATGGTATCCACATGGCCATTACTAGGTCCCCATGTCACTTGCCACATCAACTCAGGCTCATGGGTCCAACTAGGCCTAACCTTGTCATGGTATGCAATAATTTCATGTTATATTTGATTCTAGAGCAATTCGGGGTGTCACACATTTATCCATTATTGAATCTCCCTAGACCTCCAAACCTCCATATTACTTGGATGCATCAAGTGAGATCCAACGTAGGAGATATCTGGGGCTCCACAAGAGTGTGTACAACATACCACCTTGAATCTTGGATTCCCCATATCTTATGTGTTATTGATATCTAGTCCCAGACTTATCTGGGACCTCTCATGTGTGTGCAAACTCATCCATATCCATATTCCACAGATCCCAGATACAATTTTTATCTTCACGATTAAATATGGCCCTCACAGAAAGGAATCACCAATGCTATGCCCACCCCATATCTCTAGTTGTGAATTTCACTTATCACAAAATTTGGTTCAAATTGAGTCTAGAAAATTTCCAATAAGTACATTCCTTATCGATCCAAATGCCTAGAATACTGGATACATCCATGAGATTGGAAATCTACCCCTCAAATATGTGGATAAAAAAAACACGGGAGATGAGAAATATTCTAGCCTAGATACAAAGTACTTAAAGTGGACCATTTGGTCTTTGGATTACTTTCAAGTATTTTCCGAGAAGGAAACTCAAGGGAATTTACCAGAATTTCTTGAAGACCAAGATATCTACCACAACACCACATTTATGAGACAATGCCATTTCCTTAGAAACAAACCTTCAGAGATACTAGGATATGTCTAAAAGAGATCAAGGGTACCAACAAAGCTTAATTTATCTTAGATCCCGAGAAAAAGAAAAAAATGGCTCCAAAGGAAAGATTTCATAAGAAATCTACAAACCAAGCTTTGATAAGTGGATCTAAGGATATCAAAACAATATAAAAATATGCAAAATCCATAGAATTGTTACATCACTCATAAACCAAGTGATCAACAATAGTAATAAATCCTCATTTAACACACAACACATAAGTTACCATCTTAACATGTGAGAGAATCTACAATCTTATGTATGGAAATGAGACATTAAATTCATAATCATGTCCAATAACTAAAAACACATTTAATAATAGTTTAACTGAGAGACCTCACACAACCAATCATATTCATATAGGTACCCTATGCATTTCATGAAGACAATAATCATCGCATAGTGCTAGAAGTAAAACATGAATACAAAGACTTATATGGAAACTCATTCACCATGAACAAGAAATGAATTTAATAAATTTCCATAAGTAATGTTGAACCATAAATTTACCTAACATATTCAACAATTTCATCATCAATGGTTCAGATAGTAAGTTCTTGATAACTCAAAATGGATGGCAACTAAAGGAGAGACTTCAATTCTCCATCCAACCATATGCCAACTAAACAACAATATTTCTTGAAAATGACCACCCTCAAGCCAAATTCAAAGTATCAGGAAATAATTTATCAAGGGAAATTCACATGGAGGTTCATTTAAAATATTAGGAGTCCCCTATCAAGGTGGTTTATCAACTAATCTTTGGTAGTAAACACCATAATGACTCCCTTCCTCTTTGAGATCAAATCAGGGATTCACCTAAGACCCAGTTGGAGTAATGCTTAATTCACGATATTGAATACACTATCTAGGTAGTTTATTAACTGCATTTTCAAGGCAAGCACTGCAGGAGTTTGTAGGGTACTATCTTGGTGCTTTATCAACTAAATTCTCAAGTTCTAAAGTGGTTTGTTAGCTTCCTCAACAAACAAATAATGGTTTATCAAATGTTTTTAGCAAGCACCACAATGGCTCAACTTACCTTCCTAACAGCATATCATCCTTCCAAAAAGCATGCAAGCAGTTTATCAACCAATTTAGTAAGAATTAAGTGCTTTATTATATTATCCAACAAGCACTTAGTGGTTTATCGGCTTACTTAACAAGCAGTAGGTGATTCAAATCTCCACAGAGCCTCCCATTAGCCAATCAAACATAGGCATATGATCTAAGCCTCAACATAGTCACAAGGGATGTTTTTCCCAACCACATAGCCCTAGCTCATGGATTTTATTCTTCTGCAATTGCTCAAGTTTTTTCCTCTTCCTTGCTTTCTTCTAGTTGCACCTTGATATGTTATCTTATGTTATTTTTCTCACATCCTTACCTTATGCTCATGCTCTACTCTCTTTTCCTTAATTTCATGTTGACTTCCATTTGTATTTGTATATTCATCCTCTTTCCATCATTTCCCATGAGGGGGGAACAATATGGGCAACATCCACAACTCAAGCAGCTCATACCAAAAAATTACTCGCTATCTGTGTAGGCTCTTAAATCCATTAGGGTGATAAGGTAATGGAATTAAATGATGTGGGTGTGGCCTAATTTTTAACACATCATAACTTTCAACCTTTAATTCCCATAACCATGAATATGTTTCCTCTCCTTCAGTTTAGTCATCAATTGTTTTTTCACATAAATTTACATAACAATTTCACATATTGACATTTACATGGGGTGAAGTAGAAGGGGTTGTTATAGACTCCAAACCCCTAAAGGAACATTGTCCTCGATGTTCTATAGGAACACAAAATTACAATAGTGATATTTATATTTATAACTTTTACATTTATTTATACAATGAAAAAAAAAAAACAGAAAAGTACCCTCACTTGATCCACCATTTCTCAAGTGGATTCATTTGGTCCAAAGTGCTTCCATTTCAGCTTGATCTACTCTATTACTTGATTCCAAAGCATTGCAGTTTTTAACCCCGTACAAAAATTACCTGCATATGAATTCTAAATCACAGGAAAAAATAAAAATGCGAGAGCATAACACATAAAACACATATACACAGAGATTTCCCACTGGATCCCAAAACCGAGACTACCAGCTTGATTTTTCAT
>APFE030229748.1:0-10134 GCA_000404065.3 Pinus taeda
TAACAACTTCCCTTGAGTGAGGTTGTCCCTCCTTGAGAGGCTAAGGAAGTTTATTGTTGTCCTAGCCTTCAAACAAGCCTTGGTCTTCCTTCAAGTATTGTGGTTGCCCTAGATATTGTTGGATAGATAAATCGATCTTGCGGACAAGGCCAATCTCCCTAGTATCAAAAGATATCTAGCAACAAACAAACAAAGAAATCTATCTTTCTCTAAACATATGCAATTCATAAATAAAAACTATAGAGGTGTTTAGGCCCTACCTTAAGTCCAACGCTAGTTTGTAGTAGCCATCCTTCAACTGTCCGAAAGAGTTTCCTTTTGAGAACCTGCAATCACAAAGAAGCAAACATCAAATAACACCTGCATAGCTAACATCATAAATCATGTTCATTATGGTGATCAAGGAATCCATAAAATAAATCATAAAACAACAGCTTATTGAGAAAAACAAACTTATTTGTATTAACTTTGAAGTAGAAGAACATTAAAACCTTTTTAGCCTTGATGTTGAACAAGCTCTTCACAGGGTCCAAAATAGGAATTTCCTTTACTTTGACAAGCCTTACACTCTTCCAAATGAGATCAAAGAGGTATGTAATCTCTCCTCATAAAAGCTCAATTAAGAAGACTAAGTTCCAACAGCATTTCACCTCAAAAATATTCAGCTTTCAACCACCCAAGTAACCAACCCAATGCTTCATTTTATAGTGTAGAGGAAGGAGGTTACAGGTCCACCTATGAAGGGATAGAGTCCTCCTTCAAAGGGATAAGCTCCTCACGTCAAGGGGTTAGCTCCTTAAGGTATGGGATGCATGAACCTTAAGGGAGCGAACTTTCCACCTCAAGATTCCTTCCAGAAGCTTCTAGAAATGACTTAAAGTGAGTTTTTAAGAATATACTTGTGCCTTTTTAACTTTTACAGGGGCCCGCGCCCATAGCACAGAGACAGAGCGGTTAGGTGCACAGGAGACATGACCATTAGGTGAGGGACCATAGGTAATGCAAAGAGAAAGTGCGAAACCACAGTTTTATAGACTTTTGAGGGATTTCTCTTATTTTCAAGGCTTGATATGAGGAACTGAGGCTTAAGACTTGCAAACGAGGAAATTACGAGTGGTAATAGTCTCACACAGATTTCAAAATGTCAAGGTGACAATTTTTTGTGCAACAGATTGCCCCCTAAAGTGTGAAGTTTGTAATAGATGAAGATAGAGTTTTTCATCTATGATTAGTGAAGTAATTTATCATTTCAAGGATCATCTTGTGGACACCCCAATCAGAACCCCAGTTAGTACTCATTTTAGTAACAACTGAACCAATCATACCATCAGCAGCATGAGACCCTAAAGGAGCTACAGTTATTTGTTTGTGTTTCGGAAGATCGAGGATTTTTTCATGTAAAGTACTTGACTGCGTATAGATGACGTCAAGGTACTGAGCTTGAGCAATGACTTGCTCTTCAATAACAACTCCTACCTTAGCTACATCTTTAGTGATTTTAAGTAATAATGATTTTACGAAGCATTCTGCTAAAATTTGATCCGGAATAAAAAATTTCACTAAACACCTTCGACGTCACCATTCATGAATATGATCAGAAATATATGTTGACATGGATTGTTTTAGTGAAGTTAACAATTTCGTGCCATTGTTGTATCTGATAAGCAACTAAAAATGAGTTAATAAAGAAGTGGCTAACTGACTAAAATTATAAAAAGAGCCTTGTGGTAACTCAATGTACCATTTGGCAACAAGTCCAATCAGAGTTCGTTGAAAAAGACATAAGCGAATTGAATCATCAATGATGGAATTAGATGCACACCAAAGGTGATAAGTCATAACATGATTTGATGGATCCTCTCCTGACTTACCCTCGAACTTTGGGATATCATTGGCAACTTATTAGGCATTGGTAGCCAATATGGAAGATAGTAAATCAGATTGTTCATAAGGCGCGACAAATCAGGTAAATCCAAAGTTGCAATAAAAGGTAACTGACGGTTAGGGTCATGAAAACCTTGGGTAAAAAGACCAACCCCAGGAGGAGGATATCCAAGATAACTTGGAATTGGATTTACATTAGGAATATTATAACCTCTTGGGAAACCAGGATTAATCGAACCAAACTAGGGTTGTTGAGGCTGTTGATAAGTATAGCTAGGGCACGGTTGATACTGATAAACTGGGTTTTGTACAGTAGGACCGAATTGGTATTGTCCCTGATACGGTTGATAGGTGAATTGCAGTTGACTTGTGACAACCGTACTTGGCCCAGCGTGTCCAACAGGCATCTGGACCAAAGTTTGAACTATAGGTCCTGACTGTGGTAAAGAGGCTTGAGGAGTTTGCACTGATGCAGGGATAGTAGAAACCAGAGCTACCCATACTCCAAAAATAGGTGTGGTAGGTTGAACAAAAGTTACAGTAGTTGCAGCAGCAGTTTGAGGTGAACTAGGCCTAGGTTGCTGAACTAAACCAGGTGCAGAGGTTTGAACAGTAGGCTGGACAGGTTGCTGAGTTGGACCAGAAACCAAAGGTTGTCCAGGTTGACTTGATAACTGCACATTAGGTTGCATAGTTTGTTGAGTTTGAGATGGATCCCACACCATATGCATTCCAGGGTATGGACCCATAAAAGGTTGTGCATATGGAGGACCATAACCAGGTTGAACGTAGGGCTGATAATTAAGTGATACATTTCCAGCCCCTTTTACAAATGGTTGACCAGAAGGTGGTTGGAAACCATGAGTTGGGTACTGACCTTGAGGTTCATAACCTTGAGGCATGTACTGAAACTGGGGTTGACCTTGAGGTATGTATTGAAACCGGGGTTGACCTTGAGGTATGTATTGAGTCTATGGTTGACCTTGAGGTATGTATTGTCCCAAAGGTATGTATTGTCCTTGAGGCTGCCCCCCAGGTGGTGAATGACTACCTTGAGGTTGCCCCCTAGGTGGTAATTGACTGTCTTGAGGTTGCCCCCAAGGCAGTAATTGACTACTTTGAGGTTGCCCTCCAGGCGGTAACTGACTACCTTAGGGTTGCCCCCCAGGCGATAACTGACTACCTTGAGGTTATGGATTTGGAATACTACTGGACATCATAAGGATTTCTTCTGCGCTCAACAGTTGAGTTCCATTATTACTAGTTGATATCTCATGTTTAATTGGTTGAGGAGATGCTCCTGAAAAAGTACCAGTGAGTGACTGGTATCTTGAAGGAACAAAAGGACTGTCATATAAAAATGTTTTCGGTGTTTGGGAAAACATAGATGACTGTCTCAACATATTCAATGGAGGATAATAACCTATGGGTGTTGGATGAAAAGGAATTCAAGGTGGTGAAAAAATAAGACCCGGGTTTTCTAAAAAAAATTGTCAATGATACATACCAAGCATCACTCCTAAAAGGACTATAGAAAATTGATTCACACTCCCTAAGATTCAAAGTTGGTTGATTTTTAGGAAGAGTTATATCTTGGTCTGAACTAACAAGTTATTCAATAAAAATGAGGCTAGAAGGAAGATTTTGGGTAATGATATTTCCTACGCTGGGTGAACCAGGACCAGTAGAAGTTGGAGAAGTAAATCCTGAAGATGGCGTAGCAACAAGTTCAGTTTCAGGCTCAGAAATTTCAGGTTCTTCAGCGAATTCACTGGTAGGAGAAATACTACCAGTAACTTCAGAAAATGAAATTGGTTCAGAAATATACTCTATTGTTTGTACTTGATAATCAAGATGAACAATTAAAGATGACTCTTCGGCTTCTGGTGACCCAACTCTACTATCACTAGGTGATACAAGAGCTCATAGCGCTTCAAGTTGGCTTGGTGTATACTCAGGAGGTTGCCCCTGAAGTCTACGATATTGTCTTGGTAATTCAACCACGATTAAATATTTAATTACTCACACATAAACAAAGAAAATTTCAATAAAACCACCTAAAGTCTCTAAAGAAACAAACAATTGAATCACACGCCTAAAAAAAATCTAAGAGTTCAAACCACACACAAACAGTAACTTCCCATACTAAAAACACTAGTTGGTGATGAAATCCAACATCGTAGAATTTTAATATAGAAAGGGTGGTTGGAACAGTTACCTCGACAACCTACTTAATGAAACAGACTAGCATAAGTTTCTTCACAAAACCATCTCAAGTGAAGAGAACCCCCTAGAGAGTCCAAGTGAGTCTAGTCGACATCTGCTCCAGGTAAAGTGAGACTCGTCCTTCACCGTGACCTTAGAAAATAATCTTAAGTTTATGGACACTAAGGTTACCAACAACAACAAATACAACTGGGGGAACAGTCTATGATCCGATCTACGCGCAAGGGCAAAGTAACAAAGATCATTCCCCTTGAAGGCTCCTCGACATGATCAATCCGAGGTTTACCAACAAGTGACCCCAGGCTCCTCGACAATGATTAATCCGAGGTTTACCATTTATAATACGCGCAAATCTTTTATCTTTCCCAATGAAACAGACTTGATTGTCTCAAAGGTTCGGACATGATCTCGTGATTGACTCCTTTAAGAGAAGCTTCCCAGAATGTATCAATTACAATTGGATTTATTTCCTACCGCAAGATATAGCTACTTGTTTGTTTTAACTATCTTGGAGAGTTAATTACTCCCTACTCCAAGATACTAGCATAAGCTATATTGGTGATACGAGCCCTAGAAATAAAAAAGATTACTAGATCAATTTTAATTAAGCATTGTTTTTAGGGGTTGTTCTTTAAGTCAATAGGTATGGAAATGAAACTTTGATGGTGTGAAGGCTCGACTCCAAAAACACTAAAAAATGCACCTAAAATGATAAACAATTCGTTTTACTTTCAATGAATTTCTAGCTAAAAGAAAGAGTTCGAGAATGAAATTCTTTGATAAACAAATCCTTCTTTCAACATGTAAATGAAAAGAAAATATTTTGTCTTTTTCAATAAGAACTCAAAACAAGACTACTAATTATGCTCACAATAAATCCCTTACCTTTTTCAAAACTTGAAACTACAAAAAAACAATTTCTTTCAAAAGAGACTCTACAAGTTCTAGAAAACACTCAAAACTACAAAAACTAATCTTTGAGAAAAAACTTCTAAAACCTAATTGTATAAAAGCTTCAATTATTTTTGAGGACGTTTTACTTAGTTATTCAGGAAACTAAGGATTCATTCGTTCAGAATAACAAATCAATCAAAAAACATCTAGATATGTTTTCTTTTATAAAAATGAAATTCAAAACTTATGACAAAGCTTGTTCAAAGATTTGCAAGGAGAAAAGTAAATCTATTTCTCATAAAGGACAGATTTCACAACCCAGTCAGACTCATCAAGAAGACAAAAAGACACCTGGGTAATCTAAGGTTTCTCAGGCTTCTGATCTTTGAGTCACTACATAGACCAAGTGAAAACCACTCCAGGCATGCAAAACTTTTAGAAAATCATCTGAAACAAAAATACCAATGGAACTCACTCACAAGATATTTTTGACAGAACACCTTTAGATCTGGGTAGACACTAAAAGCCATAAATAAAACCTAAACTTAACTGGAAGAAAACATTTTATGTTTTTAAAAAAAAATTACAGGGTCTGCAGGCTTCAAGAAGAACTATATGCGGTACCACTCTATGTACTAAAGGAAAAGTGCGGAGATACTCGCACCGTCTGTAAAGAGAAAGTGCGGTCCCCTGAAAACTTCGAAAAAAACAAAAATAATACAGATCCTAAAACTACCCAATCCAACACACATCAAGCAAACACCAGAAACAAGAACAAGTTTCTCAAGTTAAAGACAAAGGAAAACCAAAAACCAAATTCAATTCCCCAGCGGAGTTACCAATTTGTTGGCCGGATAAATCGATCTTGAGGACAAGGCCGATCTCCCTAGTATTAAAAGATATCTAGCAACAAGCAAACAAACAAATATATCTTTCTCTAAACATATGTGATTCATAAATAAAAACTATAGAGGTGTTTAAACCCTACCTTAAGTCCAACGCTAGTTTGTAGCAGCCATCCTTCAACCATCCGAAAGAGTTTCCTTTAGAGAACATGCAATCACAAACAAGCAAACATCAAATAACACCTGCATAGCTAATATCATAAATCATGTTCATTATGGTGATCAAGGAATCCATAAAATAAACCATAAAACAACAACTTATTGAGAAAAACAAACTTATTTGTATTAACTTTGAAGTATAAGAACCTTACAACCTTTTAAGCCTTGATGTTGAACAAGCTCTTCCCAGGGTCCAAACCAGGAATCTCCTTTACTTTGACAAGCCTTACACTCTTCCAAATGAGATCAAAGAGGTATGTAATCTCTCCTCATAAAAGCTCAATTAAGAAGACTAAGTTCGAGCAGCATTTCACCTCAAAGATATTCAGCTTTCAACCACCCAAGTAACTAGCCCAATGCTTCATTTTATAGTGCAGAGGAAGGAGGTTGCAGGTCCACCTATGAAGGGATAGAGTCCTCCTTCAAAGGGATAAGTTCCTCACATCAAGGGGTTAGCTCCTTAAGGTATGGGATGCATGAACCTTAAGGGAGCGAACTTGCCACCTCAAGATTCCTTCCAAAAGCTTCTAGAAATGACTTAAAGTGAGTTTTTAAGAATATACTTGTGCCTTTTTAACTTTTACAGGGGTCCGCACCCATAACACAGAGACAGAGTGGTCAGGTGCGCAGCAGACATGACCATTAGGTGCAGGACTGCAGGTAATGCAAAGAGAAAGTGCAGAACCTGAGTTTTATAGACTTTTGAGGGATTTCTCTTATTTTCAAGGCTTTATATGAGGAACTAAGGCTTAAGACTTGCAAAGGAGGAAAGTATGAGTGGTAATGGACTCACACAGATTGCAGAATCTTAAGGTGACAATTTTTTGTGCAACAGATATCCACCTACAGGTTTGCGACAGCCTAGATTTGGGACTTTCCACCCTCAATCGAACCTTAAAATAGGCCAAATACCTTCTCCTTTCACCTGCATTCACACCTTTCCTTTATTGGCCTTGTTGTGGCGTGAGGCAACCCTCCACATAGTCAAAGAGGCACCCAAACTAGCCCTAAGCCCTCACACTGTTTTGTCCTCTTCTCCTACGGCAAGACAAGGGTATCTCCCTCTTCATCGAGTTGTTGTCCCTCCTTCTTAACTCTGCCTTAATTTTGCTCTCTTTGGATGTGTAATAACCTCACATATCACCCTATATTTATATCCAAAAGAGGGGCTCCTTCCAACGCCACTCTAGGGGTATCCAGCTGTCAAGGAGGCTTACTAAACTTACATTGATCTTAACTCATATGATGCCAACCCAACATTAGAATTCAAAAATTCATAACTCCTCAATGAAAAATTAGAATCAGACATTTCTCATTGCATTAGAATCATCTCGCCAAGAGCTATCATCCTCATTCATCACCCGTCGAAGGATTGTCAAGGTTTTTGGCCAAAAATCTATGGGTGAAAAACCCCTGACTTGGGTTCTAAGCCCCCAAGTCTACTTGTGGCACTTTGACCTCCAACCCTCAAACATTAGGGCTTGGAGTACTTCCCAAGCTACAAAAAAATCAACAATCCCTCTTAGCGAGGGAGGTACTTCCAAGACTAGGAAGTAACCATCATCATCTAGTGACAGTAGCCCATCTGGCATCCATCACTGCAACATACCCTTAAAATAAATCTCATAATCTCATTAATGCCTCTACCTCATCAGATCTGAACCTAAAGATCCCAAACCTCCATAAGCGTTGCTCCCTTTGAGGCTAGACTCCCTCTAAGCCTACACAATCCCCATTGGCTTAGTCCTGCAAGCACTCATCCTCCTGGATCAAATACCTCTCGTGCAAATCCCACCAATCTCGGACATGCAACATCACAATCCGATGAAGAATCTAGATTGCCAACCTGTAGTCCATCACATGAAGCCATCTCGATCAACATTAATCTCGTCCATGCGAAAAAAACCCTTGAGTTGTCCCAACCATCCATGAGAAGAAATAGGAAGTCCACAATCTACAAACTGCCACACAACATACTGAATTGCATCAGATTCACCACTGATCCACTAGAACTTCCAGATCATCTCATCATGTAGTATATCGAGACCACATCTCCATGTCTTTAGCTGAACCCTCTGCTCCATGATCCAGACACCCACAACTCCCTCTGAGTTGCTTCACTATGCACACTCTGATTCATTGTCCTTCAAAGTAGCTCAGATATGCTTTGATACCATCTTGAATTTCCATGATCTTCGGTCGAAGATAGAGTCTTAAAATCTCTGACGCTACCAAACCAAGAATCTCAACGATACTACTTTTCACAGAAGAATATAAACAACAGTAATCACACATGCACAAAATATGACAATTTTTTACAATTTTGTATAATAAACCAACTTCGTTATACAAAACAAAATATAATACAACAACGTAGGGCTCCCATACCAAGGATGATGACCCTCATACATCCACTAGTACAAGATACGAAACTAGGACTTGGTGTCAGTCCATCAACAAACAATCTGTCCTCAACAGGACACTCTAACCATCTGGTTGTTGCATGCTCTCTTAGCTCATCTCGGTCGTACCTTGTACCTTCTTGGTCCTTCATCTCCCGATCTGCATCTCATGTTGAATCTCAGCTATCTAATCTGCTCACTAGTTGTGCCTTCATCCTCAAGGCCACAACACATCAAGACTCAATTGTCTAGAGGCTTCATTGTTAACATAACTCCCAACACCTGGAATCCACCATTATTTTTTTTGGTATTGACATTATCTCCCATATTGTATACATCATTCTTCATGATGGATTTTCACTCCACCATGGCATCTTGCCACACCTGCTTTATTGTTTCTTACTCATAACTAGAAATTTTTATATCAATAATGGAAGACATCAATGCAACATAACTAGGGAACCTTTTACGAGGATGGCTTACCTAAATGGAAGTAGATGAAGCACCATCCTTCTCTATTTCCTCCTATAGTGTTTGTGTAAACCACCTAGGTTTCTTGGCTATACGGTGTAGAAATTTCTCATTTCCCACGCCGGTTTTCAGTTTCACCTTATTTTTCCCATATAGTTAAATGCCCTTTCCCATATCCATACATTCAACAACTGAAAAATTAATTTTTTTTTGAAAACACAAATTCTGGAAATTTTACAGAATGCTGAAAAATGCAGAAATAAAAAATGAGCAGGTACAAACAGTCATTTAATACATTTGAACACAGTGATTTTTGGTCAATGTGACCTTGGAAAAACCCCCTACAACTCTTGGGGAAAACGAGTTCGGGAGCTCTTCTTTATTTCTGAAAATGCCTTTTTTTACAGTGAGAAATATTCAGCAAAAATCAGCAAACAAATTTACAACTTATCTCTTTTCTCGTGCCTCACAACAAAATGGAAATTACAGCAAATAGGACAACAATAAATGTTGTACGCCCTCCTAGATTTTCGTGCCCATTTTCAGCCTTAAATGATGTTGTATGGCCTGCATTAAATGCACTGTATGGACTGCAATAAATGCGATCTATGGACCTCGATTAGCGTGTAGAGAAAAAGACAGCAAACTGCTCCTTGATTTCTATGCAAACCACTCCTCGATTTTTGTGCAAACCACTTGTATAGATTTCTAGAAAATTGTGCCAAAATCAACCTTTCACTGTGTGTTAAATCAACTATACAAATCTGCTCAACTGCTGCCTTGGAATGTGTGCCAAACTGTTGTCTCCTTCTCCTCCTTGTCTAGAAATCTCCCTGGCTCTCTTGCTCTCCTTCTCTCAATCTGCTCATGAAAGAATGAATGACCTCTTGCCTCCTTTTCCTCCTTTAATCTAATCCTAAGTGACTTTTGGGTAACCTCTAAATCTAATGGATGAAATAGATTGAGATCTAGGGCTGAGATTAAATGCTCATTTAAATCTCACTTTTTATTTTTTAACTCACCCCACTTTAATAAAGACCCACTTAGTCATTTAGTTCCAAAGTCACTTTTCCTTTCTAATTTTACATTAACTTTATTAAAGTCACTTTAAAATTAGAATTTAGTAACTTTATCACTTAAAGTCACTTTTAAATTAGATTTAAATTTATAAAAATTATAAAGTTACTTTAGGA
>APFE030229752.1:0-12118 GCA_000404065.3 Pinus taeda
TCATCATGGTGGTTATCGACAAAATTTCTAAATATGCTCATTTTTGTGCCCTACCCCACCCATTTACCCCCACTTCGGTCGCTCAAACTATCATGGACTAGATATTCAAAATACATGGCATGCCGACCTTCATTGTGTGTGATCATGACCCGACCTTCACTAGTAACTTTTGACAACAACTTTTCAAGCTACAAGGAACCCAAATCCAACTAAGTACTTCCTATCATCCCCAAACTGATGGTCAAACTGAAGCAGTCAACAAATGTTTGGATACCTACCTAAGGTTATTCACTGAAGAAGAGAAACATCGATGGGTATGGTGGTTACCTCTAGCTGAATGGTGGTATAATACTAATTATCATAAAGTCACCAAGATGACTCCATATGAGGAAGTGTATGGTCAACTCACACCTTCACCTACTTCTTATCTCCCTAGATCCTCTAAGGTGAAAACACTGGATCAACTCTTACAAAAACATGCAATCATGCTAGCCTGTCTCAAAGATAATCTCCATCAAGCTCAAAATCGCATGAAGCAACAGGTAGACCAACATCGTTTAGAGTGCAGATTTCAATCATGGGATCCAGTATTCCTGAGGTTGTAACCATACAAGTAAACATCACTCAAACACAAGAGTTGTTAGAAATTAGCTCCAAAATTCTACAGACCATATCAAATACTTCAGCTGATTGGAGAAGTAGCCTACAAGCTATCCTTACCACCAACTTCAAAAGTCAATCCTGTTTTCCATTTATTGTGCCTCAAGAAAGTGGTGGGGAAGAATTGCGGCATTCAAACCAGTCTACCTGAATTGGATGAAGAAGGTTCACTCTGGGTTTAACCTAAACAGGTCCTTGACATGTGAGAATGACATATGTGTAGTTGCATGATCAAGAAAGTCCTCCTCAAGTGGAAATATGGCTCTCCAGAATATGTGACCTGGGAGCCAACCACTATTCTTCAATAGTTTTCGCAGCTTCACCCTTCAGGACAAAGTTTCCTTTTATGGGGGAGGGCATGTTAGGGTCCAACCCTAACTGCTTTATTTATGTAATAGGTTCAAGTCATAGTTATTGTTAGTTAAAGAGTAAATAATGCCCATATTAATAATTTTAAGTGATTGACCCGCATTTAAGAAAGGGACCACAGTTAGTTGCAAACGAGCCACAGTATTAGATAGATGGTATTGAGAGAACTATGGTACTGACCCATGGTATTGCATGTATGAATCCTCTATAAACGATAGATACTCCCCATTGAAGAGTGCCGTGTCTTATTCTGTAATTGAGCTATGCTATGCTAGAGGTTTCCCCTCGAAGAGGTAAGTGAACATTGCTTTCGTCTCTGAATAATAAAATACTTGATGTTTTTCTCATATTGTTTTGTGTTTTGGGCTATATTTCTTCGTATATTTTGCATTTTGGCTTCTTCTCACATGTCAAGAGCATAATATATAGCTTGCACCAGGGCATATAACTCCTTATTGTAGGAAGGGTAGTTGAGAACCAACCCATGGAATAGTTCATAATGGTAGCATACATGTCTTCCTCCTTGCATGAAAATTTCTCTCACAACTTACCGATTCACATATGTATCCACTTCAAAGGGATGTTAAATGTTTGGTAATGTTAGAATAAATTCTTGATTGATATTCTTATTTAACTTCTCAAAGGCCCTTTGTTGACCCTTTTCCACAATAAATTCTTTCCCCTTGCTATTATGGCATGGAGTGTTGCTACCACTGCTAACTAAGAATATGATTTTTCACATGTACTATGTTTCCCCAAAAAAATCTTTCCTTAGAAACATTAGCTATAATTGGCCACTTCATGATGGCATCTATATTGGTGGTATTTATCTTTACCTTTACTCTACCTAGTACATATCCTATATGCACTAAAAACTCTTGTGGAAACTCACACTTCCTAATATTTTATAAGAAATGGTACTTTTTAATTTCTTTAGCACCTAAATTAAGTTTGAGGTGTTGCACTCCTAGGTAATTGTGTACAATAGTATATGATCTAAATAAAAAATAAAAATTGAATCAATAAAATCGTGTAATACATCATTTGTAAACCTCATGACTAGCCACTCATAAAACCCTTTCCTAGTTTTTAAGGTCGACTTTCAAGTATCTTCTTCTATCACCTAGACCTAGTGATATCTTGACTTTAACTTGATTTTGATCAACTACTTGGCTTGTTGCATCACATCGAAAGGATTATGTATCCTAGGTAGGAGGAAATTATTCTTTAGGGTATTTTTTTTAATTCCTTGTCACCAATAGGCATCCATCAAGTTACATAATTCTTTGGCATAATGATGATGGGTGACCCACATGGTGAGGTACTTCGTCAAATGACACTATGTTCTAGTAGTTGCAACAACTACTTGTTCAACTCATTTGATTATATAATGGGTTACCTATACAGCCTAATGTTTAGCAATGGAGAATTCAACAATGGTTGGATCTCATGCACCACTTCTATCCTGGGTTGTAGCCCTTTAGGCCCTTAGAACACACTACTATACTCCTATACAAATTATTTGAGTTGCATTTTATGATCCTTATTACATTACTCCATGGTTGGCTTAGCTCTCTTGAACTGTTCTGGAGAATATTTTTTCTCTTAAACATAACAAAACATATTTCCTACTAGAACTAATCAACTTTTTGGTTGGGTTGGCAATTACTCGCAAGATATTCAACTTGGCCTTGTGCATGTCAATGATAAAGGATTTTGTTTTCTTGGTGAGGAAATATTGTTTGGCTCTTCACATCAATATCATAGGTGATATCCCTTTCATTAATTTTACAATAAATCCAAGGGTTTTGATTAGAAAATAATGATGGAAGAATTGTATCGAATAAATTCCATAAATCCACACAGATTTTACACATGGGAAAACATCAACAATTAAAAAAAGCGTGCAACACCTTAAATGAATCTTTCAATTCAAAATATGTTTTTGTTTGAGGAATTCATAGGAGGAAGTTTACATACTAATTTGGACATGGAACATGGAAAACTTATTTAGAAGATTTTCTTGCAAAATATTTGTTCACTTCCATTGTAAAAATCGTCCACATAACGCAGCCTGTTGTCATAGAATTTTAGCCTTGAAAACAAGCTACTCTATTATGTGAATCCGGCCTTGGAGGATTTTTTTATTTTTCCCCTCAATTCAGTCTCAACAAACAACTCATCACTTAACTAGATCATAGAATTTGGCCTTGATTGTTGGTATTTGAGCCTATGAAAATATTACTAACTTTTCCTCCATTAATACGCCTATGAAAGATGAGAAATATTGATCTCTTATTTAATGATTCAGTATATAAAACTTCATTACTCTTCTTGTGCAAATGGAAACTCACACTAGATGAAATCAACCCTCTAAACATAGAAATTTGACCTCTGCGAATATGTTGAACGCAACTCAAAGAAAAATGGTAAACTCAAACTCTTCAAGTAACCAATATCAATCTCTTCAAATAAATTAACTTTACTATTACTAATGTGATTAAATTTTCCTTAAGAAAAATATGGCTGGCACCAACACAAATGTAAAAATTGGCCCCTAGCATAAGCTGACAACTTGATTGGAAAAACCCTTAGAATCAACTGAAGAAAATATGTATAAATGTGAACATAAATATATAGTTAATATGTCATACATGATATGTTAATTAAAAGTCTCTAAATTCATGAAATTATCGTTTGCTATGTACAAGCTTAATTCCTGCAATACAATAAACTTGACCCTCAAAATCATTAGGCTTGGCCTACATAATGATTGGAAAAATCATTATTGAGATTGATATTCTTGGCCATAAACGACCTATTACACACAAAAAAATTAGTATGGTGTGTATTTGAACACTAAAACTAATTCTCTTTAGTTAGGGTGTGTCTTTCAACATCGAAACTAGATATAGTATGGTTTCCCCTTTTCTCATAAAATATTACAGTTCCTTATAAATTACCTCAATAATTCATCTCATTCCCTACTTGAATCTCCTCCATTTTAATAATAACTTTCACAGAAAACCATGGGTCTTTTAATTTCCCAAAAGTGACTTTTACCACTTTTAGTTGTTATCCTCAATGAAAAGGAGCATTTTTTTTTGACCTTTATCTATATATGGAAGATTCTAACAATTTCCTTCCATTTATTTATTTGATGCTACCCAAATAGAAACCCTTATGCACTTATATACAATAAATATTCTCATGCACATTCAAGTTAATTTCTAGCTTGTTTCTAAAAGTAGTGGCCATGATATTTCTTTTCTTAGCATTTTTTCTTTTCTTTAGCCTCAGATTTAGATGCGGCTTTGAGCACTTATCCCTTATCACTTGTATGACCAACAATCTTATAGTTTTTTTAGTGGTTTCTGGGATCTTTTCACTATTATGATGTGGCTAGTGCCTTCTTGTATTTCCCCTTTTCAGTTCTTCTTCACCTCTTTGGAAGCTCCATTGTTCTCCTTTTTCTTTGGCCCACTTGAATACCCTTTATTTTATCTTATATTCTATATGTATTGGGAATATACAAAGGATTCGTCAAGATTTTGGATTTGAGCAACATCACTTACGTATTTATATGGCTATGTATATCCCCTAGATACTTGAGGAGTACAACTAGGTTCTATTGGGAGATACATAACATTATGGCCATATTTCTAAATTTTGTGGCAAACTCTTGTACACTTTTCCCCTGCTTCTTCCTAATATAATGGCACAAAATGCATTGGTCCTCCACATACCTCATAGGGTAAATTTATGAATTTATTGTAGTTTTGAAATCATCCCACATGGTCCCTAAATGATCTCCCGCTAACCTCAAATTTTTTGTGTGGATCTCCCACCAGGTCATGTCACGGACGTTTAATTTCAACTCAGTAAAGAAAATATCTTTTTCTTCCTCTATACATTGATCAAAAAACAACCTTATAATATTTCAACTAGTGATTTAAATTAAAAACATCAATTTCATCCTAATATGGATTGATATCATCCTTTATTTCCATCTTGAACAAGGGCTCTATGTGGTTCATGAAACTCAAAGTCGGTTTATCCTTGTTGGGCGATCTCATAGAGTTCCTCTTTGGTTCTTCCTAGTCTCCCGACCTCCCCTCTTATGTGACCTCTACGTTAGAACCTACATATTATTTGAAGATCCCAACATTATTTGTTAGGACCACCATCAACAGGCTCATCACAATATGGTTTATATCTCTAACTTATGCTTTGAGCTGCACAAACATTTCATTTGTAGGATCTTGATGGTTATTAAAATATTTATCCGCCATGGATAGGGTTTTATGACTTTCATATTAATAGATATAGATACCTTGTAACTCCCCACAATATATCTAAATAAACGTTCTCTAATCCTAATATGATCGATAAAGTGGCATGGATATTCAAGTAGATAGTTCATCACAACAAATATACCAAAATATATGTAAAAATATAAAATCTACACTTTGAGGGTTAAGTTTTCCTTGGATTTATGGATTTGTTAAATATTGTGTTATGGTTATGTACGGAATATATGAAATATGGAAAATAAATAATATACATGAATACAATTAGTAACAAATATAAGGATACAATATTTGATTTAGGAAAAATGTATTGGGAAATACCTAGTTGGAAGGTGAGGTTATTATACTATCTCTTCCCCTGAATGTAAATGGATGTAAGTAAAAAGAAGTGAGACAAGGGGATCATGGGATAATATAGAATACAAACCCGTTCTATTTTCTCCTTTTCTATCCACTCTCAACTACAACACTTGTGTATGAAACAAAAAGCATTCAAATAGAATAAAATATATTTTCCTCCTATTTTCCTAATTATATCATGACCTCGCAATCAGCAAGGACTTAAATATTCCCCATTCAACCCTTAACATGAGTTACAACTACACCCTTCTAGAGTATTCTTTATAGTTCCCATGCGATTATCTCCTTTTCAATGAGTAACAAGGGTAGATGTGGCATTTTCTCAACTTATGGTTGTTAATTTTGATAGGTCCATGTCCAAGAGGAGTAATGGCATCAATGTCTAAATTATTGAATCTAGGTCCAACGTAATATTGATAACTTAAAAGGTATTTAAGGCCTAAAATTGATGCCTCCTGAATTTTTCGTCGAAATTTTTGAAACTCAATCAATTTCTAAAATTACCTTGCAAGATGCTTCCTCAATATTTTCCACTCAAAATGCAATGAGATATATGAAAAATAATATGTTGATCTAATTCACGTCATTTGTATTTTTAAAAATCGTCACTCAAGGAATCATGGGTAGTGTGCTTTCATGGGCATTAGCAAAACATGAATTCTTAATATAACAAAAGTAATTTATACTACTTAGTTTGGATTTTATAGTCCAATACAAAATTCATAATATGAACCTAAATGTCTCTTGGAAGAAAGTTGCAACTCACCATAAAATTCAATTTGTGACTTGGATGGGAAAGTTGTTGGTTTTGTTGGACTCCTAGCACGTAGTTACATCTATTAACACCTCTATCGATATGACTCTACATGTTGAATAAATGATTTATTTAAGGATGTTTATATTTAGGATTTCTTCAGTAAATATATTCAAAATTTTCACAGGGGGTTGGACATTGTAGAATGGTTGCTCAAGAAAACATTGGTAGTGTGATTGCGTGGGACTTGTCTAAACAAAAATACTTGATACTACGAAACTTGTTTATGCTACTTGGTAAGGTTTTATAAATTTAGAGATAATCACATTATGTACTTAAATGAATCTTGGAAGTGAGTTGTAACTTGCCATAAAATTCAAAGCAATACTCAAATGGTAAAATCACTAGTTTTCGCACTAAGTTACAACTATGGAAACCCTCCACCCCCCAATTATTACATAGGTTGAAAAATGATTTATTTGTGGACCTTCACATCAAGAGTTTTTTTCCAATAAAGATCAGTTCAAATTTCCCCAAGGGGTTGGAATTTGAATAAAACATACTTGAGCAATCATGCGTAGTGTTCTTGCATTGACCTTAACCAAACACATAATCTTGAGCTCATGAATTTTTTTTCTTCTTATTGGTTCTAGTTGTATTCCCTTGGAAAAAATTCACAATATGTCCTTAAATATACCTTGGAAGCAAGTTGTAACTCACCATAAAATTCAAACGAAGACTCAAATGGGAAAATTGTTGTTTCCTTTAGACTTTTGGTACAAAGATACAACTAGGGACACCCCCACACACTAAATCCATAGTTCAAAATTGAACTTTTGAGGATCTTTAGATCTATGGTGTTATTGACAAAAAATCAATGCAAATTTTGCATAAGGGTTTGGATTTTGCAAAATTCTCTGAAGCCTTTTCAGTAGCTTTCTCACCTGGGCCTTTGATATATAATTTTTTATATGACTTTTTTTGTAGTTTGGTTTGGTTTTTATACAAACAAACAATATTCACAATACGTCCTTAAATGAATCTAGCAACTACGATGCAATTGGATATAAAATAAAAATCAAGACTCAAATGGGAAACCTATTGATTTGAGTGGAATTATGGCAATAGGTTATAGCTTGGGAAACCACACTCCTAGGATTTCATAGGCTATAAAATTATTTATTGAGGATATTTGAAGCTAGGGTTTTGTTCACTAAAGGCCAACATAAATATTGCATGGAGGGGTGGATTTTTCAAAATACTCACTCAAGCGATGGTGTGTAGTGTTCTTGCATGTTCGTTGGGAAAAAACACTTTCCTTGGCTCAAAAAGCTCAATTTTGGTACCCGGTTTTGTTTTTATACCGACACACAAAATTCACATTATGTATTTCAACGACTCAATGAAGTGAGATGAAACTAGCCATAAAATAAAAACTAAAACTATATTTGGTAACTATCAATTACGTTGGAGTCCTAGCACCAATTTACATCTAGGAGCACCCACCTCATAGGCTCTAATAGGCCAAAAAATGATTTATTATATATCTTTGTAGGTAGGGTTTTCTTTAGTAGACACTCATGAAAATTTCGCACAAGGTGTTGGGTTTTACAAAGCACTTTAAAGAGTACAACCTCTATACATTTGTCAAATTTGTTTTTATATTCATGAAAAAAAAAACCAATGCCTACTAACCACTAGGAGAGGGTGCCTAAGGAACCCACTCATGTACTAGACATCGAAGTAAGGTCCCATGTCTAGGTTAAGGTGAATGTGGCTCAAGGTATATGATTGACGACATTAGTGTAGTAGTTGAGTGATATGGTATCATCATTAAATTGGTCATGCATTAACATGAAATGCAGGTGAATTTTAGAAGACACCTTGTATAGGTAGTCATATGTGAGTACCCAAGTGAAAATCTTATATGATATAAATAACATTAAGAAAAAGTTGGAAATTTATTACACACATAATATAACAATAATATGATCCTTTCAAATGCACACATTTGTGTAATTTTTGTTAAATTATTATTACATTATTTATGGTGGTACATTAATGATCATATTTGAGAAAGAATAATAAGGAATATACTATTATACGGGAGGGATGAAAAGTGTAACACTCCGTATCGTTGACCTCAAGGATTTATCTTACATGTATTTGGGTAATTGTTGACAAACATAGCTAGTTCATGAAAGTATACTTTTACGACGTGAATGGAAATGCAATGTGAAACATAAGGATCTAGTAAAATAATTTAGTTTTCCAATAAAATAGGGGGATTCTGAAATGTGGTTCTAAATATACTAATAAAATCAAAGTAATATTGGGGACATGTGGGACATAGTTAGAGGAAAATCATCTTGCATGTGGAGACTTGATAGTAAAACATGGAAAAAAAGGCTTCGAATAACTTGTTAAAGAGTGCACCATTTTCGAGGTGGGTTGTTGATACCAATGAAGTTCATTCTGGGAGGGTGTTTAAATTGCATGGAATTATATCCTTATTATGTTAGCCTCCCTCACCTACTTATACATAAGGGAAAATATAGATGTTTATTACTTTGTTAACATTATACTATATTGCTGAGGAAACCCTAGTATCACATTAAGGTGCATCAAAAAGGCCATAATATGAAAATGTGAGAGAGAGATAAGTGTTTCATGAAAATATTTCCTTTGTGTGAATTTCATGTTTCTTCATGTGATGCTAGTGGTTATTTTATGCATCTAGATCCTAGAGAAGAAAATATATTTGTTGTAGTCCATGATGGTCATTTTCTTATGGGTTGTGAGGCTAGGAAAAGATAATCATGAGATGAAATTGATGACTCTTGAGCATGTTGTGATTCCTTTATGAGAAGGCAAGTTGGTCACTATATGTTTGATGATGTTCCATGTAGGTGTCATTTATATTGATGTAATAGTTGAAGGCCAAGGACTGAGGCACACAAACTTTAAGATGGACAAGTACATATGGATACTAAGGCTATGGTCATCTTTCCATCCACTTGTGTGATGGAGCATGGCCAGGGATCATAAACCCCACAAAAGAAAATAATAATTCTAGTTTCAAGATGATATGTTATATTTTTTTGTTGAATCCAAGGGAGGACTTGTTGCAGTTAATACTAGATTATTTTGGATATTTAATGGTGGCTAGGGTTTACTTGATTTTACCTTGCTATAGTTGAGAGATCTAGATATTTTACCAATTTTGTGATAAATTTTATTCACATGTATTTTATTTCTTCTATATATGTATAAATTATCTTGTTATCCAAGAATTGTGTCATTGCAAATTTGATTTTGATTCTTGCATTCTCTTCATGACTAAGTAATTTTCAAGCTTTTTCATTCATGTTGTTTTGATATGGCATAGGTTTGAAACTTTTAAGTGATTTAATATATAACTTGGAGATAAGAAATATATTTCTATTACATAATTTATTGGAATAAAGTTATTTTAGATTGGGTATGGACTTGATCAAGAAGTGTAACCTAAGGGATAAAACATGTTGCAATTTGTGTGGGATCATCAACTACTATATAAATACGAATATGTCTTTTTGTTATGACTTTAAAAGCCAATTCAAACACCTTCATCAATACAACATGTTAGATTTCTCACTTCACAATAGGTGATATTGCATCATCACAACATCAATACTAATTCAACCTAACAATATAGCACTTCAACATCAAGTAAAATAACACTTTAATTTATACATACATATATAAATATGCATATAAGTATACATACAAACACACACACATAAACAAAAACACTAAAAAATGTCTCAAATGTGCATATTTAAAAAAATGGCACAATGTTTTCAATATGCAAACCAACATGGTGCGCATAAACATGGAAATATGGCATGTGGTGACCTTTAAAGAAAATGATTCTAATATACTAACAACATCTCAAGCCCAAGCATGGTAATTTGACATATGATGTATCTACGAAATGTGGGGTTTATCCACTTCCACCATCACCACCATCATTTGCATCTTGGAAGTAGATGTTTCTCTTATTACAAGAAGAAGGAGCTCAACTTTACATTTGTTTTGGGGCATGCTTCTTCTCTTTGGGGACTACACAAAGAAAAACAATTCCTAATACATTTTTTCCAAATTAAATTACACATTTACAAACTAAAACTTTATAATTCAAACCCATAAAACCCACTGAAAATGATATAATAAACTATGAGAGTCTTCTTATCCTTAGTGCCCTAACAACTCTACTATACCACTCTTCAATAATTATAGCATTTAGAGCATATAATTTAAACAAAAAAATCCTAGAATCACTTCAATCCATCATAAAGGAAATAAATCATCAATCAATGATCTCATAATCAATGTCTCACCCAATAATAGAAATTCACTAATAGGTGGAGCAGTCGACTACAATAACTACTCAAAGGAAGCATCTATTGTTGCATCCATTGAAGTGCCATTGTTTGTTGATGGTTGAGGGACTACATGGAGACTATGTTGAAAAATAACTTGAGATCGAAGAATGGTAGGGAAAATGATTTTGGGGTGGTAAAAGAGGATTGTTCCCAATGGTCTATTGATGAAACCTTTGTGGGGGGATGGTTTGGGGAAGGTGCTGGAGGAATGTTATATGTTATGATTAAATTTCATGTCCCATATTGATTCTGGAAGTTTCACATTTAAGTTAAGCTAGAAATTGAACATGAGGGAAAGGGAAATGTGATGATAATGATGGAAAAACAGTGGGAAAACAATGAATGATGGTGAATGATAAGTAGGGGTAAGAGTGTAAAACTGAGAAAATGAAGGAACCCCCATATATACTTATAATATTTCAATTAGTAAGAAGAAGAAAAAAGGAAAATAAGAAGAAAAGGCTAGTACATATAAGACCTTTTGGGGAGGAGAATCAAAGAGAAATTGACTGAGATAGAGTCTCCATGCTCGCAATAGGTGAGTGAAAAATAGGTAAGAACCCAGAGTAAATAAACACCTGCTCATAGTGCTCATAGTGGTTGTTTCCTGAGAACTCTTGAACCATAAAGAATGATAATGTGGCTCACAAAACATTTATTTATAAGAGATTTCCCCTCTCCAGTCATCTAAGACCATGAAACCAAATTTTTCATATTCTTTATTTGAGAAGATATTATGCCATTCCCTTTGCAATAAGAACAAGAAAGCTATCATTCAATGACAATGGATCCTTAATATTACAGGCTATGGATAATAGTGTCCTCTACCTAAAACATACATTTAAAATTTTACCTTGAAATGGAATTGTTGTGTGAGATCTCCAACACTCATAGTAAGGATGGTTGACCCTAAATAATACTAGTGGGGTTTAAGTCCATGTCCTATCCATTAATGCATGTTGGGGTGATGACATTATGCCCCTCATTCCTCCAACAAACACCCCATCTAGGGAACTTCAATCCCATAGTTAATTTTACATCATATTTATATATAAAGATAAAACAATGTATAGTGAAAAACTACTTTCCTCTATAATTGCCTCCATTTTTTTTTAGTATCACGGAGACTTATAAATTCTTCCCTACTCAATATGAAGTTGATAGGTGCAATCTTACACTTAGTATGAAGGAAATTTGTGATTCATTTCATGGTAAACATACAAGTAATATCTAAAAAA
>APFE030229752.1:28478-39485 GCA_000404065.3 Pinus taeda
TGAAATGATGTATTTTCTATGATATATATTTTTTTATTTTCTTCTTCTTATTTTGAAATTTTGAAAATAATTTTGAGAATAAAATAATTATTTACAACATCTCATTGTAGAATAAACATATAATGATGAACTGGTCCTATAAATTTTAGGACCGTAACAGAATCAATAAAGATAAAAGAGCATCCGAGAAAAGAGAAGATCAACAATGGAGAACAAAGAATGCGCAAAATCATAAGTATTCCAACAATATGCATGCCTATTTATTTTATGGTCATTACTATAAGTGTCATATATATGGACATAATGCTATTGATTATAGAAGGATGAAAGATGAAAAAGATGGAAATCCTAGATGTAGTAAGTATCAAAATTTTAGATCTAAAAACTCTCATCCCAAGATCGAAATGTCTTCCCTCACCTATTAAGTGAAGTAGAATGCTCCAAATGTAATAATTTTGGGCACAAAGAAATTGTGTGCAAAAGGAGGCTTGAAACCTGTCTAAGTTGGAAAATATTAAACAATAAACTAGCCAAAAGGATAAGGGGATAGACCAAAAAGAGCATGCAACCTGAACTCGCCCTATTATCCCATAATCAAGAGAAAAAATTTTATGTTGATAGTGGTTGCTCGGATAAAAGAAAATTTATGTCACTAAAAGAAAATGGTAGAGGGAAAAATGCCACCTTTTTAAATAATGCTCCAACAAGAATGAAGGGTAAAGGCATATTGAGTCTTGATCAAAAGATAAAAGCACAAAATGTGTTGTATGTGGATGGTCTCAATCATATCTACTTAGTTTTAGCTAAATGTGTGATAGTGTCTGTAATGTGACCTTTCAATCCAAGGATTGTGAGATCGAAAGCATGAAGAATGGAAAGCTAGTGGAAAAAGAAATAAGAAGCCATAATAATGTATATGTGTTCGATGATTCCAGGGTTAACTATTATTTAAACAAAACAATTGAATTACAGTTGGGGCATAAGAGGCGTGGCCATATGAATTTTGGAATCTTCATAAAAGTTAGCAAAATGTGAGCTGTAACAGGATTACCAACTTGTCAAGGCTTGGTGACTTGATTTGTAGGTCATGCCGATTTGGGAGGCAGAATAGGACTCATTTCAATTCAAAAAAGTTTTCATCACCTAGACCACTAGAGATCATTCACATAGATATTCATGGCCCAACTAGAGAAAAGACCCCAAAAGGAGAAAGGTATTTCATGCTACTCATTAATTATTTTACAAGGGCCAGTTGGATTGTTCTCTTCAAATAAAAGGCAGACGCGTTTAAGCATTATAAAAATTTTAAGCTTAATTAGAAAATGAGAAAGACTTAAGCATAAAATGCTTAACATCATAAATAGGAGGAGAGTACATTTGAAGAGGGTTCAAATAATTCTATGAATAACATGGAATTAGAAGTAAGTATTCAGTAGCTAGAAATCCATAACAAAATGGAGTAGTGGAGAGAAATAACAAACCAATTCAGGAAATGGGTTAAGAAATGTTGGATGAAATAGATGTGTCTCACATATTCGAGGGAGAAGTAGCATAGGGAGTCGTATATCTATCGAACACAACTCAACTCGGGCCTAATATTAATAAAAATCCCTATGAGTTGTGGAAGGCAAGACTTGCATTAGTTAAAAACCCAAGGGTGTTTATAAGAAAGTGCTTCATCAAAATGAACATTAAGAAGCCTAAAAAGTTTAATTATTTCCATGAAGAGAGAATATTATTCGGGTACTCTACTCTAGGTAGAGGATACAGGTGTTACAACGAGTGAACTTTAGGATTGCAGTGATGTGAAAGTAGATGATATATCTCCACAGCCTTATTCCTCTATAAGAAATATGACGTCAGATGGGGAAGAAAATATAGATGTGAGGTTCGTAGACCTAAAAGAAATAGATTTAGATAGTGAAGGACAGGAGCTAGGCACAAATACAAGGCCAAAGATACCTTCTAGGTATGTATAGAGATAACATCCTCAGAGTGAGATACTTGGATATGAGAGACATGCTATTGAAATGAGGAGAAAACTTGTTGGCAGCTGAAGTTGTGAAAATATGGCTCTACTATCATAGATTGTGTTAAGTTATGGTATGTTTTATGATTAGAGAAATTTAATTTTCTTTCTTATTATTATTCATAGATTAGTAATCACATGTGCATAAGTAAAGTGCATATAGAAATTTAAATGATCAACAGAAAATAGGACAAGACAAGAGACACAAGATGTGGCAGCCAACCAGGGACAAACCCCACAATGCGTGGGGAAACCCTTTGATCAAAGCTTATTTTATCTTCAATAATTCAGCACAAATAAATAGTACAATAAATCTGATTTATGTTAGTAATAGCAAACCCTAGATCAGTAGCATCTCCAACATCAAAACTAGGGTATACGATATCTCGCAAACCGACAGTCAGATCATCTTGATTCCACCACCAAAAAATGCAGCCTTCAGAGGAGGTCGAGATGGACCTATAGCATAGTTTAGAGGAGGAGATCTGATGGTCAACATTGGTCAACTTTTTATCTGCAATTGCAGCTTCAGGTTTAGCACCTTCTTTCCACATGTGTGAGAGAGAGTCTATTTTCTGCGCAGTAGAGAAGAGTCTCTTTTCTACATAGGAGAGAGAGAGAGAGAGATGTGATCAGAAGAGTGAGTGAAAATGAGTAAAATTCCTCCTGTATTTATCCATAATTTTTGATGTTTGAATAGATGAGACTATTGGGCTTCTAACCCTACTTGAGTTGTAGGTTAGCTTGATAATAATTCCATAATCAAAATAAATTCATATCTCCATAAATACTTATCAGAATCGGATGTTCTTCAGATCAATCCTACACCTCTCGATGAGAGGAATCTAATAAAAATATTATTAGCCATGAATAAGATGATCCACATGAATTTTGGCCCTAGTTACCAATTTTAACACTCCCTCTCAACTAGGAAGAACTTCATCTACAAATGTGTGTCGGTCGCTACTATTCATCCACCATATTCACTGCCATGTATAGCCTGAACCTTGCCCTGCTCTGCTCTATTTTGCATGTTTTTATTTGTCTTGTTCTGCCCTGTACTAATTTGTACTGCTCTACTCTATTCTACTCTACTCTGTTCTGCTCTACTCTGCTTTGTTCTCTTCAACTCTACTTTTGTCTGAATTATGAAGAAGAAGAAATGATTGAGGATGTATCATACTAACTCAAAGTTAGTCTCAAAGTATGTACCACCGGTCCCAGACCAGTCTCAACCAACACAAAGTCAACGTCATAGTGAGTACAACTCTTACCACTAGTCCCAGACCAGTATCGTCCTCCACTGACTCAAAGTCAGTCTCAGAGTGCATACCACTGGTCCCAGACGAGTATCAACCGACCCGAAGTCAGCATCATAGTAGGTACAACTCCTACCACTAGTCCTAGACCAGTATCACCATCTTAGAGAGTGTACCGCTGGTGCTACACTGGTATCAAGTTACCCGAACACAGTGTCGTAGTATGTACCACTCTCACTGGTCCTAGATGAGTACTGCACTCACTTGAGGTCAGTCTCAAATTATGTACCACTCGTCATGTGATGCTCCTATACCAATAGGTGTCATATGTCATGATTGACTTGATGAGTTCTGTAATATGTTCATACCTTTTCTTCTTGCAAAGGTTTTCCATATTTTCAAAAAATCAAAAAATTTAAAAAATGTAAAGAGGGTATACCCTAAAAGAAAAATCAAAGGGTGAAAAGAATAAAATGGTTAAAAAAATGAGAAAAGAGTTGAAACTATTTTTCTATAATTTAGTAGGTATCATAAGGGATCAAAGCCTACATTGAACATTCTTCATTGGGAAGTGCTCTAAAATATCTTTCGAAGGGTGTCTGGATGTCCAAAAATGGCCTCCTATATCAAATGTTATGGTTTGCCGAAGTCAGGATCTTGAAGTCCCAAGCAAGCCAAAATATCGGCAGTTAGTAGAGATTTAGGATGAATATCAGAGTTGAGAGGTCAGAGCATATTGGGATATCAGAGTTTGGAGGTTACTGAAATATCATAAATTTGAAGCCATCAGAACCTTAGAACTTCTTAACACTTAAAGTTACAATATATTGACCTCTCGATGTTGTTAAAAGCACTTATGGATGCATATCATATTTAACAAAGGACTTTGTTACAAAACCAGTGCTTGTTGGGACCTATTCTCTCTCCTCTAGTAGGACACATGGTGGTATGTGATTAGCTCTGAGAAGCTACAATGAAAATTGACATCAACATGAATTGACAGTACAGTGGACATGTGACAACGTTTTTTGGAATTTTAGGTGGCTCAATAGGGAAAATTAGGGTTCATGAAACTCAAAGTCGATTTATCCTTGTTGGTTGCTTTCATAGACTTCCTCTTTGGTTCTTCCTAGTCTCCCAACCTGCCCTCTTATCCAACCTCTACGTTAGAACCTACATATTATTTGAAGATCCCAACATTATTGGTTAGGACCACCATTAAGAGGTTCACCAAAATATGGTTTATATCTCTACCTTATGCTTCTAGCTACACAAACATTTCATTTGTAGGATCTTGATGGTTATTAAAATATTTATCGGCCATGGATAGGGTTTTATGACTTTCATATTAATAGATATAGATACCTTGTAACTCCCACAATATATCTAAATAAACGTTCTATAATCCTAATATGATCCATAAAGTGGCATGGATATTCAAGTAGATAGTTCATCACAACAAATATACTAAACTGTATATAAAAATATAAAATCTACACTTTGAGGGTTTATTTTTCCTTGGATTTATAGATTTGTTAAATATTGTGTTATGGTTATGTATGGAATATATGAAATATGGAAAATAGATAACATACATGAATACAATTAGTAACAAATATAAGGATACAATATTTGATTTAGGAAAAACTTATGGGGAAATACCTAGTTGGAAGGTGAGGTTATTCTACTATCTCTTCCCTTGAATGTAAATGGATGTATGTAAAAAGAAGTGAGACCAGGGGATCATTGGATAATATAGAATGCAAATCCTTTCTATTTTCTCTTTCTCTATCCAATCTCAACTACAACACTTGTGGATGAAACAAAAAGCACTCAAATAGAATAAAATATATATTCCTCCTACTTTCCTAATTATATCATAACTTGACAATGAGCAAGGAGTTAAATTTTCCCCATTCAACCCTTAACATGAGTTACAACTTGACCCTTCTAGAGTATTCTTTATAATTCCCATGCGATTATCTCCTTTTCAATTAGTAACAAGGGTAGATGTGGCATTTTCTCAAATTATTTTTGTTAATTTTGATAGGTCAACATCCAAGAGGAGTAATGGCATCAATGTCTAAATTATGGAATCTAGGTCCAAAGTAATATTGATAACTTGAAAGGTATTAAGGCCTAAAATTAATGCCTCCTGAAGTTTTCGTCCAAATTTTTGAAACTAAATCAATTTCTAAAAATGACCTTGCAAGATGATTCCTCAATTTTTTCCACTAAAAATGCAACGAGTTATATGAAAAATAATATATTGTTCTAATTCACTTCATTTGTATTTTTAAAAATTGTCACTCAAGGAATCATGGGTAGTGTGCTTTCATGGGCCTTATTAAAACATGAATTCTTAATCTAAGAAAACTCATTTATACTACTTAGTTTGGATTTTATAGTCCAATACAAAATTCATAATATGTACCTAAATGTCCATTGGAAGCAATTTGCAACTCACAATAAAATTCAAATTGTGACTTGGATGGGAAAGTTGTTGGTTTTGTTGGACTCCTAGCACGTAGTTACATCTATTAACACCTTTATCCAGATGACTCTACACGTTGAATAAATGATTTATTTGAGGATGTTTATACCTAGGATTTCTTCAGTAAATATATTCAAAATTTTCACAGCGGGTTGGACAATGTAGAATGCTTGCTCAAGAAAACATTGGTAGTGTGATTGCGTGGGACTTGTATAAATAAAAATACTTGATATTACGAAACTTGTTTATGCTACTTCGTAAGGTTTTATACCCTTAGAGATAATCACTTTATCCTTAAATGACTGTTGGAAGTGAGTTGTAACTTGCCATAAAATTCAAAGCAAGACCCAAATGGTAAAACGACTAGTTTTGTTAGACTCATCGCACTAAGTTACAACTATGGACACCCTCCACCCCCAATTATTACATAGGTTGAAAAATGATTTATTTGGGGACCTTCACATCAAGAGTTTTTTTCCAATAAAGATCAATTCAAAATTTCTCCAAGGGGTTGGAATTTGAATAAAACATACTCGAGCAATCATGGCTAGTGTTCTTACACGGACCTTAACCAAAAACATAATCTTGAGCTGACGAATTGTTTTCTTCTTATTGGTTCTAGTTGTATTCCCTTGGAAAAAATTCACAATATGTCCTTAAATAGACCTTCGAAGCAAGTTGTAGCTCACGATAAAATTCAAACCGAGACTCAAATGGGAAAATTGTTGTTTCCTTTATACTTTTGGTACTTAGGTACAACTAGGGACACCCCCACACACTAAATCCACAGCTCAAAAATTGAATTTTTTGAGGATCTTTAGATCTATGGTGTTATTGACAAAAAATCAATGTAAATTTTGTGTAAGGGTTTGGATTTTGCAAAATTATCTCAAGCCTTGTGGGTAGCTTTCTCACATGGGACTTTGATAAATAAATTTTTCAAAATTTATATAAACAAATTTTGTAGTTTGGTTTGGTATTTATACAAACAAACAATATTCATAATATGTCCTTAAATGAATCTAGCAACTACGATGCAATTGGATATAAAATAAAAATCAAGACTCAAATGGGGAAACTATTGGTTTGAGTGGAATTATGGAAATAGGTTATAGCTTGGGAAACCACACTCCTAGGATTTCATAGGCTATAAAATGATTTATTGAGGATATTTGAAGCTAGGGTTTACTAAAGGCCAACAGAAATATTGCAAGGAGGGGTGGATTTTGCAAAATACTCACTCACGCGATTGTGAGTAGTGTTCTTGCATGTTCGTTGGGAAAAAACACTTTCCTTAGCTCACAAAACTCAATTTTGTTACTCCATTTTGTTTTTATACCAACATAAAAAATTCACATTATGTATTTGAATGACTGAACGAAGTGAGATGAAACTAGCCATAAAATAAAAACTAAAACTATATTTGGTAACTATCAATTACGTTGGAGTCCTAGCACCAATTTACATCTAGGAGCACCCACCTCATAGCCTCTAATAGGCCAAAAAATGATTTATTATGTCTTTGTAGGTAGGGTTTCGTTTAGTAGATGCTGATGAAAATTTCACACAAGGTGTTGGATTTTATGAAACACTTTAAAGAGTAGAACCTGTATACATTTGTCAAATTTGTTTTTATATCCATGAAAAAAAATACCATTGCCTACGAACCACTAGGAGAGGGTGCCTAAGGAACCCACTCATGTACTAGACATCGAGGTAAGGTCCCATGTCTAGGCTAAGGTGAATTTGGCTCAAGGTATACGATTGATGACATTAGTATAGTAGTTGAGTGATATTGTATCATCATTAAATTAGTCATGCATTAACATGAAATGGGGGTGAATTTTAGAATACACCTTGTATAGGTAGTCATATGTGAGTACCTAAGTTAAAATCTTATATGATATAAATAACATTAAGAAACTGTTCGAAATTTATTACACGCATAATATAAAAATAATATGATCCTTTCAAATGCACAAATTTGTGTAATTTTTGTTAAATTATTATTACATTCTTTATGGTGGTACATTAATGATCATATTTGAGAAAGAATAATAAGGAATATACTATCATAGGGGAGGGATGAAAAGTTTAACTCTCTATATGGTTGACCTCAAGGATTTATCTTACATGTATTTGGGTAATTGTTGACAAATATATCTAGTTCATGAAAATATACTTTTACGACGTGAATGGAAATGCAACGTGAAACATAAGGATCTAGTAAAATAATTTATCTTTCGAAGAAAATATGAGGATTCTGAAATGTGGTTCTAAGTATACTAATAAAATCAAAATAATATTGGGGACATGTGGGACACAGTTAGAGGAAAATCATATTGCATGTGGAGACTTGAGAGTAAAACATGGAAGAAAAAGGCTTCGAATAACTTGTTAAAGAGTGCACCATCTTTGAGGTGGGTTGTTGATACCAAGGAGGTTCATTCTATGAGGGTGTTTCACCTGCATGGAATTATATCCATATTATGTTAGCCTCCCTAAACTATTTATATATAAGGGAAAATATAGATGTTTATTACTTTGTTATCATTATACTCTATTCATGAGGAAACCCTAGTATCACATTAAGATACACGAAAAAGCCCAATAATATGAAAATCTGAGAGAGAGATATGTGTTTCATGAAAATATTTCCTTTGTGTGAATTTCAGGTTTCTTCTTGTGATGCTAGTGTTTCTGTTATTCATCTAGATCCTAGAGAAGAAAATATATTTGTTGTAGTCCATGATGATCACTATGGTGGATATTGTTGTAATACTATATTTTCTAACCTAATAGAAGACATGAAAAATGGAGCTAACACCCTCAATTATTTTAAGAACATTTTCTTATGGGTTGTAAGGCTAGGAAAAGATAATCATGAGATGAAATTGATGACTCTTGAGCATGTTGTGATTCCTTTATGAGAAGGCAAGTTGGTTACTATATATTTGATGATGTTCCATGTAGGTGTCATTTAAATTGATGTAATAGTTGAAGGCCAAGGACTCAAGCACACAAACTTAAGATGGACAAGTCGTAATTTTTTTCATAAGACAAAATTATATTTTGTATATGCTAAAGAGCATATGCAAATGTTTTGTTTAGGTTTTCACAAAAACCAAAAGATGCAAAAAATAAATAAAAAATAAAAAAGTTGGAGTAGCTATTGTTTTCTCCCTTTCTTCTTCTCTACCTTGTGCCATCCTCCTATGTTGGGGTAGTAGTTACAATGTATAACTGATTATCAATTATAATTATGGGAGAATCCTTGTCCGACTTCAATCCTTCGTATCTGTGAGTTCTCTTGTTGCCAAGTGTTTCCTTGAACCTTGTTGCTGCATGGGATTGTTGGGGACTTCCTCTTCTTCTTCTGTGTTGTCCTGAACAATTTGTTCTTCTTCTTCTACATTATGTTCTACATTCTCTGCTATGTCTACTACCCTCACCAAAGGTTCTGTATTTTTCCATCCTTTTGGCTTTCTCTCTTGGTGCTCGCTCCTATTAGGGATGTGTGGGCATGCACTAAGTAGGTGACCTGTTTGTTGACATCCACGACATCAGAATGTCGTGTTTCCATGGTCCAAGGGTTGTATCCACTGTGTATTGTTGAAATTCAGGATTATACTTTCTGGTAGGCCTTGGCTGAGGTCTACTTCGATCCATATTCTCGCAAAAGTAAATATTCCCTTTATGCATCTCTCTAAATCGGTCCTCGTGAATTTCCCAAGAGTATTTCCAATAGTGTTTAATGCCTTCTGATGCTAGCAATCTAAAGGGAGGTTATACAAGCTAACCCAAACTGGCATCTTTGATACCACCATTGTGTTGGCGTCTAATTCTAGAAACCATGGGGTGATGTACAGTCTTGCGCTGCACTAGAACCATCACCCCTCGTTGAGAATAATGTCCCTTTCCTCTTCTGCGCTAAATCTAACTATGAAGAACCCCTTGGGGCATAAGTAGATTTCACAATTTGTTGTCCACAGGGTATGGATCCATTGATGCAATACATCACATCTGTGCCAAAAACCATTAAATCTGCATATAACTGCAGATGTTTGTAGATGTGAGTGTATTGTTTTTACCTCTGGTATATCGATGGTGATGGATGGGCTCTTAAGTTTTTTTTCTACAATGTAGGGCCCCAAAGATACAGTGGCAGCTGTGGGATTGGTCTGTGCTTTCCCTCTTCCCTTGACTGCGTCCCTGTGTTCTTCGAGCTAATTCCTGAGCATCTGCCTCAGAGACAGAGGTTGATGGTGATGTTTGTATCTGAGATTATGTTGTAGTCCTAGAGGGTATGATTGTCATGTAAAATGTGCCCTTATAGATTAGATTTTGTGCATGAGCTAGTATGCCGAGGAAGCTTTGTATTTTAGCTCGCAAATCTGGGATCGTGCAACCTTGCCATATTCTTAGGTAGTGGTGTCTGCCATCCGGTGATTTGATAAATATCTTTGTAAGGTCCACGGTTGTAGGATTTGTCTCTGCTTGTGGCTGACCTCTTTCTGTAACCTGAAATGACCTGCTATAGAACCCTATCTCATCCCTTATTCATCGACGTTCCTCAGTCTAGGGTTTTCGAGCTGTTGGATCTTGGCATATCTGATTATTGTAAGCCAGATCGGTTGGGTCGGTGGCAGATCTGGGGTATTTATGCCTTTCCACAGTGGGAATGAGCTACCTCGCTCCTTTCAACAATCTTCGAGGGACTGCAATAGTGGATCTGGTATGTATTCCGGTAGATCCAATGCAATCGGCATCGATAAACCCATTTCCCCATCTTTTGTTGCTCTGAGGTTGCGACGTTTCTGCGCGTTGCTGTAGGTGGCTTGCCTTAGCCCCTTCTATAATGTCCATGTGTTCTGCAGCTTCTTTTAACCCTCATTTCAAGCTCTCCCCTCCTTCATAAGCATGGGTCTTTGGAGCTGTGGGGTTCCTGGCATAGTCATGAGTAGGAAGCACTACTTCTAGCTCGCTCGGGCTCCTGGAAATCTTGGGTGCATACACATCTCATGCCCAGAACGAGATCTGTGTGAGAGGAGAGCTCACGCCTGCAAACACCATTCCCTTCAAGCAGAGGCGAGCCATCGATCTTCGTCTGTTCCATCCCCATTAATTGAATAGATATTATTATAATTAAAAGCTAATTATTATGATACGTTAAATGTAAAAGAAAATGATTAGTTAATTAATTAATAGATTAATATATATTATAT